>PVJH01038328.1:0-17234 GCA_004026705.1 Nesogale talazaci | reverse complement strand
CTCCCCCTAGCTTTCAGCCTCTGCCCACCTCGCGATCTGTGTATCCTCAAGGACCTTCTGACTGAGTGACCCCAGGGAGCTGTGCCCAAGGACATCGGTCCGCTGTGCTCCGGGTAGGAGCCGTTTAATCGCCTGTCACCGCCCCCACCCCCACCCCCACGCCATCCTCGGAGGAACCCGACCCTTCCTGCATGTGGGTGCATTTGTTCGGCTTGTAGGGCTGTTGGTTTTTTTCCAATCCGCGATGCGCCATCAGGAAGTGGCGCGGCGGGGCCCTGCGGAGGCTCGCCGAGATGCGCCCCGCTCCACCAATGGAGAGGACCGGGTGCCGCCAGGGGGCTGTGCCTGGCGCTCAGACCTGCCCCCCCCCCCCCCCCCCCCCCCCCCCCCCCCCCCCCCCCCCCCCCCCCCCCCCCCGCTGCGCCCCCGACACCCCCCCCCCATCCTCCGCCGTGACGGCCCGGGGGCTCGGGTGACCTTCGCGAGGCTCGGCCTCCGCCCCTGCAGCCTCCGCCGCGGCGCCCCAGGCCTGGGGACCGCGCGCCCGGCTCCGGGGCTGCGCCATCGGGCTGCGCGCGCCTTTGTCTGCGTGTGACGCGGGAGGGACGCCGCCGCCGCCGCCGCCACGGAGGTGAGTCCACCTTCCGGCCCGCGTCCAGCTCGCTGCCAGCCCCCGGCCGCAGAGCCGGGTCGGGCGCCGCGGAGCAGCGGGCCCCCGGGTCTCCGAGGCTGCTCGCGCAGGCACCTGGGCCGAGGGGCGCTGGCCCGCTCCGCCACACCCCCCGCCCCCCACCTTCCACCTGGCCGCCGGAGGGAGGGCCGCACCATCTTCCCAACCGCTCGGAGACCCAGCGGATTGGAAACCCGGAGGCCGGCCCCGGCGTCTCCCCTGACAGCGGCCACCGCGAGCCACCTGGAGCAGGCGCTGGACGAGGCGTCGCTCGAAAGAAAGCCCACGGCTGGCCTGGCTCACGGCCACCCCCTGAGCGCTGAGGTCCGCTCCCAAGATCGCCAGGCCTTTCCTTCTCGGCACTGCTGGCGGGGGGTGGGGGGGGTGGGGAAAGGGAAAAAGAGACGGGGAGGCTTTCCCGAACCGCCGACCTCTCTCGGTTGTCCTCTGGGTTTGTGAATCATCCAGCCCCAGGGCACCCCCTCGCTACCCTCAGAAGTGACGCGGGGAGCGGAATGGGGCCCGGTGTATTTACAGGGAGCCTGGGGTCTCCGAGGAGCCGGTGGCGCGGTCTTTACTCCTCACCGGGGCAGTTCTACCTGCCCTGTGGGGTCGCTACCGGTCGCCATCGACTCCGCGGGCCTGTGAGTTGATTTTTTGTTTTGTTTGGGGGTTGGTTTTAGTGGGGTGTGCGCGGTCAGCTCCCGTGTCTGTATTAAGGGGGTCTGAGGTCACACCTCACTTGAATAGCCACGCCCACTGATTGGAACAGAATCTGGGGGTGGGGGGGGGCGGCAAACGTCACCTGTGCAAGGGTAGTGAGCGGGGACTGGGGGGCGGGGAGGGCAGCGGAAGTTGCAGGGCAGAGGCTGTTGCGGTGGGCAGCCTGGAGGGGGCTTGAGGTGGGCCGCGTTTCACCCCGCCTTCCCGGAGACTGACTCCCGCTGCCCAGAGGCCTTGGTGACACGCCCAAACCGGCAGACGGGCAGGCTCTGCGCGGGGGAAGCAGGGTGGTGTGGCAGCAGGGTCTGGGCCAGGAGACCCCAAGGGGTGGGAGAGGAGGCACCCACAAAGAAGCTGTGAGGTGAGGTGATGTAATTCAGGGATGGATGAGGCCCAGGATGAGGCGCTGAGCCCGGGTGGGCTCCGGGATGGTGCCCATGCCACGGCTACTTCAGCTTCTTTTAAAACAAGCTGCCCTGTGTTCTGTGACCCCGCCCCCCTCCCCCTGCTCCCTGAACCCAGGGTGCTTCTCTGGAAGGGGTGTCCTTTGCAAGGTGGGGTGTGGAGCAGTAGCACTTTTCTTTAAGCAGGACAATCACAAATGCCCCCAGACTTGGCCCCTCAGAATCGTGCTCTGTGAGAATCCCTGGGTCAGGGGCTTCCACTGACCACACCTCCCCCGCTCCCCCAGATTCTGCATCCTTCGACCATGTGACCTTTTGATGTCCTAAGGCAGGGGTGGTTGGCAAACTCTTGAGCCCGAAGAGCCCATCCTGTCCCTTTAACGACTTTAAAATCCCTCAGGAGCCTTCAGTATGCTTTTCCAAACACACGAAATCACCGTGATCTGGAAGAATCACCTTCCACTATTTTCCCTGTGACTTCAGAGCCGCCTGCTCACACGGAAAGAGCCACACAGGCCCTGCGAGTCCTAAGGCACCACCTACATAGAAATTGACCCCCTTCGTGGGGGCAGGGGATGGGGTGAGATCACAGGAGCTGGAGGATGGCCCTGCCTGGCACCCTCTGACAACACAAATCCAGACAGACCTCCCCCCACCCTCCCACCCCCCAACCCCGTCCAGTCGGTGTAGGACCAAGCAGAACGGGTTCCGAAACTGAAGTTCTTTACTGGAGCAGAAAGCCTCATCTTGCTTCTGACCATCTGACTCAGATGGGGGTGGGGGTGGGAGGTGAGCAGGGGCCCAACTGAAATATTCCCTCCAATCAGTGACTTGTCCATACTGCTGACCCAGGACCCCTCACGCGGCGTCCTGTGCACAGTGGGGTATTGAGCCACACCCCAGTCTCCTCCCACTGCAAGTCCCCAACCCCACAAGTGTCCCCAAACATCACCCAGTCTCCCCGAGAAATGGGGTGTCAGAGTCCCCACCCCTCCCCCCCGCCCCCTGGTGAGGATCCCTGTGTTCAAAGGATAGAGGTGAAACGCTGCCACGGTGGGAAGGGGCCATCGATCTCATTTCTGTCCAACCCCATTCGCCCCCAGAGAGGGAAACTGGGGCCTGGAGAGGCAAGAAGCCTGGGGGTGGTCAGGCCCCAGGGAGGCCCACGTTCCGATATGCTGACCCCCTGCTGTCCACTGCTCCTCTGAATGGGAGGAGCCCAGAGAAGGGGCTCCTGGGTACTGCTGTGTCCTCTCAGCTGCTAACCCAAAGACTGGGGGTTCGAGGTCACCTAATTGCTCTGAGGAAGAAAGGTCTGGCTGTCTGCTTGCACAAAGATTCGTGGCTAGGTCCCAATTCACAGTGACCGAGCGTATAGCAGAAGGAAGAATGATGATCCGACCCCTCCTTGTACTCTGAGTCACTGCTGATGTCACAACCACTGTGTCCATCTACCCGCTGGAGGGTCTTTTTATTTTCCCTTGACCCTCTGCGTTACTAAGCACCATGTCTCTCTCCGAGGGAATGGGTCCTTTCTGATCACGTGTCCGACATGTCTGCGAGGAAGCAGGGAGTCAAATGAAACCAACAGACCCACTGTACATCTTAAGTGGCGCTGACAGCCTCCTCTCCCTCTTTTGGAGCAGCTGCTGGGTTTGAACTCCCGACCTTATGATTTCTAGCCCGTGGTGCCCCCCCCCCACCACATAATAACCTAGGAAATCCGAAGAACTCTCCCCTGTTCGGGAGGGGGGGGGGGCCCAGGAGTCAGCATGGCCTTGACATGAGTGGATATTGTTCGGTTTAAATAAAGAACACTTGGGAGGATGTTTGGGGTTTAAGGATTAAGATTTTTGGGGGTGGGGGGCATCGCTGCCCTCTGATGGTCGTGGGAGCTACCCAGCCTGGCTGCTGCTGGATTTGAACCACCAAGCCAGTGGGCCGCAGTCCTGCACTCAACCACGACGCCACCGGGGTTCAGCCCGGGATTAAGATTTAAAGATGACCATGGGGCAAACGTTTCAGGGATTCATCCAGCATCCCCGGCTCCAGAAAAGTCTAGCGTCTTCGAGAAGTTTTCATTCTGTTCCTCATTTCCCCCCTTTTGATCGGGATGGTGCTATAGAATCTTGGTGTAGCTCAATTGCTTAAGACCCGCACACGGGCGGGGAGCTGTGATGATTGCCCCTCAGTAAAACCTGTCTGTCTGTCTGTCTGCGGCTGCCCTTCAGGACTTGCCTATCTGAGCTCCACCTCTTCCCGGCTCCATGGGGACCACAGAAGCCACCCTCCGCATGGAAAACGTGGACGTGAAGGAAGAATGGCAGGACGAAGACTTCCCCAGGTACAGTGGGGGGCAGTGGGTGCTTCCTCTGGGTGAGGACCAGGGCACCAGTGTCGTCGGGCCAGGGGAGGGGGCGGGGCAGCGAGGCTTTCCCGGGCTTACCAATTGCTATCTCCCCAGTAACAATGGCCGGACGGGGGCTGTGTCCCCTCGTCCCCTCAGCAGCCTGGTGGAGGATTAATCAGAGCAGGAGCTCAGGAAATGTTTGCTACATTTTATCAGATGTGCTTCCACCTCCCCAAAGCTGGAGGGGAAAAAAAGCCCCCACCCACACACTATTGTAGGAATGCTGAGTATTTAACAATTCCAACCATTTTCTGGAGGCAGGGTTGGCCCCGTGGTACTGCTCTGGCCTTCCATAAGACAGACTCAGGCTACACTCCGGGGAGGGGCCATCTGTCCTCGGAGGCTGGCATGTTGCTGTGAGGCCAAAGGGGTATCTGGGAGGCATCTCTGCTAAGATGAGGAAGAAAGGCCTGGTGATCGATGTCTGACAACCAGCCAGGGAAACCCCTCCGGGACCCACAGCTGATGGTGGTCCGTTTCCCGGCACGATGTTGTCAGGCACCAGGGTTGGACGAGCCAACCACTGCCCAGTCCCACATCCTTTTAGATGGCCCTTGCCAGGCCTTTCCTCCGAATCCATCTGGATCTGGAGGCTCTGCTGAACCCAGTCGTCACCCTCAGGAGACGTCTTGGTGGCCCGGTGGGCCCGTGATGGGCCGCCCACTGCGAGATCCGTCGTTGGACACCATAAGCTACAAGGGCAGCTGGTTGAAGGCTGCACGTGAGACACACAGGCCGGGAATCGAACTCAGGTCTCCAGCATCGAGGCGAGGGCCCTTCCACTGGGCACGCCCCGCCCCAGGCCCAACAGAGATTCCTCCAGAGCTCATCCCCCGACGAACCCTCTCTTGAGTAGCCATGAGCGACCCGTGGGTGGGAGCGTGTTGAGGTGGGCCTCCGTGTGGGAAAACACGACCCCTTATCATCCAAATCTCAGCATCTTGCCAGGAGTTCTGGGCGGGCAATGCGTGGGGGTCGTTCTCTGCGGTCACTTGGGGTGTTGGACCACGATGCGGTCAGTGGGTGGGGCCTGTGTGTCTTTGGAGCGAGAGGCGCGCATGCTTAGAAGAGCCAGGACGCTCTGGTCAGTTTCAGGCCTGGACGTGGGGTTCCGGCGGGTGTTCTGCGTGGGTTTCCGGATGGTGCTGTTGCTTGGTGCCACCCGGTCCGTTCCGACCCAGACATACCACCGTGTGCCCAACAGAAGGAGACTCTGCCTGGTCCTGCCCCGTCCTTCCTGGGCGGAGCCCATGCCTGCAGCCACCGTGTCCATCTGCCTCGTCGAGGGCTTCCCTTCCTTCACTGCCCCTCCGCTTTATTTTCTCTGGAGAGTTCGGCAGAAGAGCGTGTGGGGGCGATAGGGGTGGGGTCGGAGTGTGGGGTGGTCTTCATCTCCTATGGCTACCATAACGAATGTGGCCCCCGGGGGATACGTCAAGAAACAGAACTGTATCCCCTGCCCCCGCCCCCTGGGTTCCAGAGGAAATTTTACACTGGTACCAGACATATGGGTACTATCACACTGACGGACTTGATCTGGACGGGGCTGGGATGTTTTCTTAATATATAATTACCCTGGGCTGAGCCCTGGTGGTGTAATGGTTGTGCGTGGGACTGCGGCCCACTGGGATAGAGGTTCAATTCCAGCAGTGGCTCCACAGGAGCACAGGCTGGGCCTCCTACTCCCACCACCAGAAGGCAGTGATGCCCAAAAAACCAAAAAAAGAAATATATGTGCATGTATGTATATATATACATATATATATGTGTATTTACCTTTTCTATAAAGCTCTTTCTCATACACCTCCGAGCGTCTAGGAATTTGCTTCTCCAGGCAATCTGGACTAGCACCCTGACCCGTAGTGAGAAAGAGGAAGGCCCTGGATGAGACAGGTGGACACTGGCTGGCGCCATGGGCTCTGACATGGACACGGGGGTGAGGAGAGGGTAGGACTGGGCGCTCTTTGGTTTTGTTGTGCATGGGATTGCTACAGGGGCTGCCCACCGCTCCTCTGGCCATGTGTGACATGCTGTGTTAGCGGGCGTGTGGCTGGGGGCTGGGGCTTTGAGTACCAGCAGGATTAGCCCGGGCATACAAGTTCCAACCGAGCTTCCAGACTAAGACAGACAAGGAAGCAGGAGCAGACGGACCACGTCTCAAAGACTGGGTAGCGGGCAAACATCGTGTGACAGACACAGGGTGCTGGCTGGAGGACCCTGCAAATACGAATCCTCCTCAGAGAGCCGACCTTCCAATGTCTGCACCAGCCACGAATGCCACAGGTGAAGAGATAGAAGAATTCTACCGACACCTCCGGTCTGCCCCGGGTCAAACATGCAGCCAATGGATTTGAAACTTGGAATTTGAAGTTTGGAATTTAGATAACTACCAGTGACTGGAATTTGAAAACACAGGGACGGGATTGGCAATAGGGAATTTCGATGATTAAAAACCACGCCAGAGATCACCCGATGGAAGTTTGCAAGACTCACGACTTACGCATTGCAAATACCCCGCCCCCAGCAACATGAATGACCACTGTGCACTTGAATACACAAGAATCCAATGCGTACCTCTGCGGGAAGAGACCTTGGCGTGCCTCAGAGTCATCAGGCAGAACCAGGTCAAGAGCCGACCGTGGAGCAGACCGCCTGTTGCTTCTGTACAAGTTCAGGTTGAAGCCGAAGAAAGAAGAAGAAAGCCAGTTCCTGCAAGCCAAAGAAACCACCTTGAACATATTCCTCTGACCTTAGAGACCTTCAAACGCGAGGGAGGGAGGACACAGAGGACGTCATACCCAAAGAAAGCCACAGGGCCTTAAAGGAAGCGGAAAGAATCTAGAACAAGTTCACCTCGGACCCAGAAGGAGACCAGGTGCTGCTTTTGAGCCTGGGTACAGCTGCCAAAATCCACTTTACAATGCTCTTTTTTTTTTTAAATAATTTTATTGGGGCTCTTACAGCTACTACAACATTCAGTACCTCATTTGTATCAAGCACATTTGCACACACACTGCCACATACATTTCCAAACATTTTCCACTTGAGCCCTTGGTACAAGCTCCTCTTTAAAAAAAAAAAAAGAAAGAAAGAAAGCTCCCTTTTTCCCTCCCCCCCTTTTTTTAATGAATCATTTTATTGGGGGCCCATACAACTCCCATCACAATCCATACCAACATCCATTGTATGCAGGCCACATTTACACACCCATTGCCATCATCACTCTCAAAACATCCTCCTTCCCTTCAGGCCCCCAGTATCAGCTCCCTATATTACCCTTCCTCCCCCCCCTTCCCCTTGAACCCTTAGTAATTTACAAATTGTTATTTCTTTCATCCTGTACACTGTACAAGTGTCCCAACACTCGCTTCCCTGCTGTCTGTGTCCCAGATAGGAGGCTACGTGTAGATACCTGAAGTTGGTTCTCCCTTTCTATTCCTCCATCCCTCCACCCTCCTGGTGTTACCACTCCTATTACTAGTCTTGATGGATCATCTATCCTAAGTTTCCCATGTTTCCAACTTCACTGTACATCTCCTGGCCTAGCTGGATTTATGTGGTAGAATTGGGGTCATGATAGTGGGTGGGGAGGCAGCATTTGGGAACTAGAGGAAAGTTGCATATTTCATAGCGCCTACCCTGTATCTTCACTGGCTCGTCTCCTCCTTGTAACTCCTCTGCAAGAGGATGTCGCTTCACCTATTGATGGGCTTTGAGTCCCCAATCTGTACTCCCCCTCATTAATAATAATATAATTTTAGCTCATTGATGCCTGACACCGGATCCCTTCACCATACAATGCTCTTTGTCTGACGATTGGCCTGTCAAATGTTCCTCGTCTAATATCTATATCTGTATTTAAAAAAACTATCGAGGAAAGAAAAAAAAGAACAGAGTGGGTGTCAGAAGAGACTCTGAAACCTGCTCTTAGACATAGAGTAGAGCAGGTAAAGAAAATGGAAGGGGTAGGGGCTGAGCCCCGGTGGCGTAAGTGGTTGAGTGCGGGACTGTGGCCCGCGGGCTTGGCGGTTCAAATCCAGCGGCGGCTCTCAGGAGCAGCGCTGGGTAGCTCCCACGAGGGAGTGATGGCCCCCCCCCCAAAAAAAAAAGAAAAAAGAAAATGGAAGGGGAAGAGTTGAGCAGGTTTCACGCTCCGGAAGACAAAAGGGGCCTTGATAACACAAAGTTTCAGCGACGAGTTGATGACCTGCAAACCTTCACCCCAGTGACAATCAGGTTTTGCTCAAGAAAGACGAAGAACCAGCGGTGATGAAAGGGGGAAGTCCACGCTTCCCGGAAGGCACGGACAGAGGGCAAACCCAGCTCCAGGAATTGATGGAATGCCTCTGCGTGTCTAGGGATTCGTCTCTCTAGTCGATCCGGACGGACACACGGACCTCCGGTGTGAGACGGATGGATGCTTCAAGAAACGGAGGCCGTGCTGGACGTGCTTAAATTTTAGCCCCAGGAGCGGCGAGAAGTTCCATCTGGATCCAGAAGAGGACACGGAAGGAGGAAGGGCATTGCTGATGTCCGATGGATCTCAGCGCAAGGCAGAGATTGCCGGGAAGATGTTGACTTGTGTTTTAGGGACCGTGCAAACGGAGGGGGCTGGGCGGATCATAGCAAATTAGGCATCGCCTCGAGGAATGCAGGATTTCCAGAGCCCTTCCTGGCCCTCATGCAGAACCTGGACGTGGACCGGGAGGTCGTCCTGCAAAGGGGTTACCAGGTGGTTTAAAATCAGGAAAGGTGCGTGTCCGGGTTGCATTCTTTGACCACTTTGAGTCCATGTGGAAAGGGAGCCGTGAGAAAAGCTGGTTTATAGGAAGGGGAAGCTGGCACCAAATGGGACCCACAATCAGTGCTCACCGAAGCAGCAGTCGGAGATCAAAAGAGGCAGGGCCTTCGCTTGATCTGCTACACAGGTTTCTTTAGAGCGTCAAAAGCAAAGACGTTAATTGAGAATTTAGGGGCACGTGACCCAAGCCTTGGTGTTCTCTCTCTCTCTCTCTCTTTCTCTCTCTCTCTCTCTCTCTCTGTCGGTGTCTCTCTCCTCCTATGTATGGGAAAGCTGGACACGGAATCCAGAAGGCCAACCAAGAGTTGAGGGATTTGAATTACAGTGCTGGGAAGAAGAATAGTGGAAGTCGCTTGGGCAGCCGAAAGAACCTACAGATGTGTCTTGGAAGAAGTATGGCCAGGGGGCACCTTAGAGGGCAGGATGGCAAGACTTGGTCTAACATACTTTACACATGTCAGGAGAGACCCGCCCTTGGTCAAGCAGAGAGGCAGGGAGAAAGAGGAAGGTCGAACAGACACATGGCGGCACCGATGAGCTCAGGCACTGGAACGATCGTTGGGACGGTGCAGGACTGGAGCGGGTGCCACTCGGCTGGGCACCGGGTCGCGATGGGTGGGCACTGGCTCAATGGCTCCTCACATTAACAACAGCAGGAGTGGAGGAGGCACAGGACGCCCACGGAGGAGCTGGGAGGGTTGACGGAGGCTCGAGGGCTTGCCGTCAGTGACAGGGGGCAAAGGTGTACACCTGGCCGGGTGTACAACCAAGAGTCTGCACCGTCACACCCAATGGGGAGCCAGCCGCTTACAGAAAGCCCAGCAGAACCACAGGAAAACCCCCAGAGACGGTCGCACGCAGTCTGACGCACTCACGCAACGTTGCCCTGAATGGGAAGCGACACTCACAAGTGATCTCCCCGGCGGTGCGGACGATGGAAGCAGCTGACTGCTACTCACCGAATGTTGGGAAGTTCAAGTCCAACCTGGAGTGCCTGAGAAGAAAGGCCTGGTGATCTACTTCCCAAACATCAGCCCCTGACACTTCAGGGGACGCCATGCTGAAGGGTGTCAAATGTAGACGAGGATCGCCAGTGTTTTCATTGTTGCTGTGTGGTCCCTGTGCCTGTGTCCATGGAGGCCGCCACTGTGTCCTTCCATCTTATCAAGGGCTTTCCTCTTTGTGTTCGTCCTGGGTTGCCTAGAGAAACAAATCCAGAGAGACACACACATATATGTATATATGTATGCACATGCTTGTGTGTATATATATGTGTGTGTGCATGTATATATATATATATGAGAATTTTAGAACAAGAAACAACTATGCATCAATAAAACATCCCAGCTCAGTCCAGGTCAAGTCCATTAAAGCATGAATTCCTCGTCAGCCTCACGCAGCACCTGCAATGATGCTGAATGAATGCGGGAACATCGCTGGCCAGTGGGTGCCATCCGCGTGGTTCCATGTGGCTGGTCAGCAGGAAGATAAAGCCCAGAGAGAGTGCAGGTGTCCCACCGCCTCCAGGGAGGAAGACAGGAGTTCCCAGAACCCTCACACACCCACAAGGAGGGCTCAATCAGGTTGCAGCAGAATGGACAGACTCCACCCCTTCATCTTTTTATCAAGTGGGCACAAATTCATGTAACGACCGCACTCCTTTTCACTGCCCCGCCACTTGACCACACCCGATCTCCTTCTCCAGGGACAGGTTGCCCCTGACCCTTTGTCCAAAGTACGTAAGACAATGTTTTGCCTTGAAGGAGCCCTCCGGCCTCACTGACAGACAGATGGGGAGTGGTTCTCACTAGTTTGTCAATAAAGACCAGGGAAGAAGAGATGCCTCTGAACGGCGGTGCTGGTGATGAATGTTGACAGTACCGCAGAGGTCCAAGAAACAGACAAAACCGTCCTGGGAGAAGCGCGGCCAGACTTCACCTTGGGAACAGCAATGGTGTGAGCCCATCTCACATGCTTTGAACAGGTTGTCGGGAAAGACCGGGCCCTGGAGGAGGGACGAAGGAGAGGAAGGCCCTTGACTGGATGGACGGACACGGGGGCTGCCGGGACGGGCTCAGGTGTGAGCGTAGGGTGAGAATGGTGGTATTTTCTCCCATCGCACGGAAGGTGGCCTGAGTCGGCACCGACGTGGGGGCGAGTTACAAAATCGGACCTGGGACGCGGAACCCTGAGGAAGAGAAGATGCCTTCGCATGACGGGGCAGGTGAAGACCCCAGAAAGCATCGCGGGCTCCCAGGTGAATGGACAGAGCCGTCGTGGAGGAAGTACAGCCGGCACACTCCCTGAAGACGAGGGTAGCGAGGCTGTGTCTCGTGGGCTCTGGACACCTGTTCAGGAGAGAGCAGCCCTGGGACATGGACAGATGGCTTGGTTAAGTGGAAGGGACAGCAAGGAGCGAAGACAAAGAAAAGGGGGGTTGTTACAGGCTGAATTGACCCAGTGGCTACAACCATGCGCGCAAACCTAAGGCCGGTGCGGTGCCATCCATCCGGTCCTGCGTGGTCCTCACCGTGGCCCCTGTGCCTGAGCCCACGGAGGCCTCCACTGTGTCCACCCATCTTGTCAAGGACCTTCCTCTTTGTGTTAGTCCGGGTTGACTAGAGAAGTAGCTCACCAGGCCTTTCTTCCTGGGCACTCCAGGTTGGACTTGAACTTATGCAAAACCTGGTCACCTTGCCTGCCTTCTGTGGTTCTGCTCAGGCTGGGTCACTCTGAGTCGGAACAGGACCAATGGCACCAAGGAACAATTCTCTCCCACAGGGAAAATGCTCTCCTTACACACGCACACACACACACACACACGCACGCACATGCACGCACACACACATACACACACACACACACACAAGCAGCAGGGCTGCCCTGCTGAAGGGACATGACCAGCTGCAGAGGGTTCCCTCTGTGTCTGAAGGATAGGGGCCTCGCTGTGCCCCTCCCACCTGCCCACCCAGTCCCAGCCCTTGCGGCACAAGGCTTCTGTCTTCAGGGCAGAGGGAGGAAGGAGCCCGTCTCCCTGCGGGAAGCTCCAGCTGCTTCTTCACACAAGCTGCCCTGTCTCGCCTGGACAACGCGGAATTCTCTTCCTTCCAGCTGGCAGGGGCTTCCTTTGTCCTTCCCAGGCTGGGGGGGGGGGCGGATGGGGGGGTCTGGGAAATATCAGGGCCCTCCCCCCATCCACAAGCCCCTCTTGAGGGAGACCCCAGGCACCACGGAACAAAATGTTGTGGCCACCCCCTCCCCTCAGCCTTCGTGAGGGGTCGTCATACACATGGATGAGTTCTCAGAAGTTAGATCACCAGGCTTTTCTTCTGCGTCACCCTGGGATGGACTGACTGGAACGACAGACCTTGAGGTTAGCTGCCCAGGGCTTTAACCCACCCGCTGACCCCTGACCCGATGATGGTGAGGCTCAGGAAGGGTAAACCCAATGGCTAGGCGCTGGTGTCCAGTCCAAGGGAGCCCGCCGCCCGAGTGGGAAGGAGGTGTTGATGTGCTCCCCTGGAGGAGACGGTGGGGGGAGCCTCGTGCTTCTACTCTGTCACCTGGAGGCACCATGAGTTGAAAAGCAGCCTGACTCTTAAAGGCTGTGCCACCAGCAGCGCCAGCGAGACCGTCGTCCTCTCCGGTTTGGGGTGGTGGTGGTGGTGCTGAGGGTCAGGCACACAGTAACGTGGGCAGTTGGAAACCAGGAGCGGCTCTGGGAGAAGATCCGAGGCTTCCAAACTCGCGTACAGAATGACAGTCTTGGAAACTCACAGGGCAGCGCCACCCTGCCCTATAGGGTCAGGGCCGCTATGAGTCGGATTCAGTGGCAGAAAGTTTGGGTTTGGGGGGCGCTGGGAGATGGCCCCCAGGAGCGGGACCCCAGCCTGGTCTTGGAGGGAGGAGCCTGGCCCAGGGGGGTGGAGCCAGATGAGACCCAAGTGGGTGTGGGGTGGAGAGGGTACAGGGGAAATGGGTGGTGGATGGTGAGGAGAGAGTTGGTTAGGAACCGAGGGGAGGTCATTTGAGAGGGTGCAGTTTGGAGGGGGTGAGGGTGGGGCACAAGATGGGAAAGCTGCCCCTTCTCCATGGGGCAGGGCCTTTAGGGATGGAGCAGGTGGAGCTGGGGGAATGGGCCCAGGAGGGCCGGGGACAGGAGGTGGAGCATCTGGAGGTCCAGGCTGGGCATGGGTGGGGGTGGGGGTGGCAGGCAGGGCTCAGAAGACGGGCTGACAGCGGGAGGAGCCCTCTGGCTCGCGGCCCTGCCCCCTTCGCGTCCGCCCTGCTCGCCCGGCCTCGCGCGCACTGCGGCGCTGCGCTCAGCCCGGTGTGGGAGCCTGTACCGCCCCGGCAGCCCTTCCCGGCCCGGAGACAGACTGCCAGGGACCCGGAGGCTCCCTCCGCCCGCTAGGCAGCCTGGGCCGCGGCTACCGGTAAGGAAGACCCTTCTTGTCCCCTCCTCCTACCCCAGCGCCCAAACGCCCTGTCCACGGGGCCTTGGAGTGGGCTGAGATGGGGGCCGGAGTGGTGCCCCGCCACGACCCCCCCACCCCGCCCCAGGGACAAAGTGCCCCTTCTTCCGCAGGCCGCTCCTGCTTATGGGATCCCCCGTCTGAGCCCGGGATCCTGGATGACATCTGCATCGTGGCATCTGCTGTCCCTTGCCCAACCCAGCCCTTATTTCATGGGTACAGACTGTAGCGTCCCCCCCAAAAAAAAGCGCTGGCCAGAACCCTGGGGAGGGGACTGGAGGGCTTCGATTAGCCCTTTCCTGTTCGCCTTAGCTTCTGGGACTCCTATCCTCCCTCCCGCCTTTTCTCCACTTAGCAAAGACCATTAGCGTGTAAGAGAGAGAAGGTTTAAAAAAAAAAAAAAAGAGGTTATGGGGAGGGGGCGGGTGTGCGGCGGGCGCAGGGTCGCTGTCCACGGTGCTGAAGACAGCGCCTTCTAACGCACTGCTGAGGACGCAGGAGCGCCGAGAATGAATGAATGGAAAGGGGCGCTGGCAGTTACCGGCACCGGGAGATATTTTTAGCTCTCTCTGAACTTTCCTCTCTGGCACCCCTGGCTTCACTTTGAGGGCGCCCTACCCCCGAGCCCCGAGACTGTCGTTGGCTACGTGTCCAGCCTGGAAGTACCTATCCGTGATGGCATTTCACTGTGTCCCCCCAAATGCCCTCACCTCTGTACTTGTGAAAAGGACCCTGTGTGAAAATAGGGGAGGGTCTCCATCCGTTATGTGCATGGGGTCACACCGAGCGCCCACCCAGCCATTCCAACGCTTCTTGCTGTTGTTTGACGCCGTGGAGTCTGCGCTGCCCCACAGCGAACTTCTGAACCCCAGGACCAAACACTCCCCGGCCCAGCCCGGCCCCACTGACCCTGTGCCTGAGCCCATTGATGCAGCCCCTGTGTCCGTCCCTGTCCTTAAGGGCCTGCCTCTTTTCCTCCTGTCCCTCCACTTTATAGGGACGGGTCTTTCTTGGTGGCAGGGGCCGAGGAGGTGATGATGAAGCCTCGCCCTGCTTGCCTCTGACAAGCACTCTGCTGCCCGTCCTTCAAGACGGATTTGTTTGTTCTTTGACCCGTCCGGGGCAGTCTCAATATTCTTCATCAGTGTCAGCTCAGAGTGGCCCTACAATGGCTTCCGAAGCTGTAGACTTTGATGGAAACTGGTAGTCTCACTTTTCTCTCTGGGGACATCTGATGGGTTTGAACCACTGACCTTGAGCTTAGCCGTCCAACACGCACTGAACCAGTTGATGTGGAGTGGACACTGACTCACCAGCCCTACGTGGGCAGGGAAGAAGTGGCTCTGGCCCTTCAGCAATAGATTGCCAGATCTTTCTTCTAAGGTGCCGCCATGTTGGTTTGGAGTAGGGTCCTGACCTTAATCCTTCCTGGGTGGTGTCTTATATCGAGAGAGCAGAGTAGACACAGGCACACTTGGAGGGGGGACCAAGGGGAATGCCGTGTGAGGAAAACCTGCAAGCTTTGGGAAAACGCAAGAGACTAATATCAGTTTTATGGATGTGGACTGGACTGGGTTGTTGGATGATTTCTCAATGTTCCATTCCTCTTGTATATAAATGTCTCCCTTATATACCAAAAAAAAAAAAAAACCACACGCACCTCCAAAAAACACGAGAGACCACTTGGGAGTGGCCATCTAAGGACACTCACTATTGGCCCCTGCCCATCTGGAGGAGTGAAGGGTGAGGAGAAAAGCAATGATTTGCTCGTGGGAGCAATAATGCGTTAGACTAATGGATGGTGCAAGCCTAGCCCTCCATAGCTCAGAGATCAGAAGAACTAGATGGTGCCCCACTCACCCCACCAACTGTGAAACTGACCCATTAGAAGGTCTGGCTAGAGTGGGAGAAAAATCTCAAAATCATTCAAAGAGAGCGAGCGAGAGAGAGGCACACACACACACACACACACACACCAGGCTTACAGGTTGGATGTAGACTGGAGACACCCTGGGGTGATGGCCCTGAGCCACCCGTCGGTTCTGGAGTTGAACACACCCCCCCTCCCCTTTCAATCACACGGTCGACAGGCCTGTAAAGGGAACAGTCACATCGGGGACACGCACACCTTAGAACCACGGGCCATTTGACATCACCAGGGCCGCGCTCACCCAGGAACGAAGCTCAGAAAGAGGCAGGAAGGAGGGGGCACCAGAGACGGGAAACACAGGAGGAAGTGAGCTACGTGGTGTTTCGTGACGGGGATGGCGAGCCACGTGACAACGCACAGGGGCAATGAATTGTCGAGTGGAGAACTGGCTTTCCTGTCAACTCAAGCCGACAAAGGAAAGCTTCGAGGAAGGAAGGAAGGAAGGAAGGAAGGAAGGAAGGAAGGAAGGAAGGAAGGCCAAATAAAAATATCAGATTACCAACAAGAAAGCGGATGCCAGAGATGAACTTCACCCTGTTGGAAGGCTAACCCAAAGGTGCCGCAGAAGAAAGGCCTGGCAGCCTGCTTCTGAAAGGTCACCGCCTCAGGAGCCAGCCGGGAGCCGGGGTCTCTGACATGCATGAGGCCGCCAGGAGTCGGCATTTCTGTGGAAGGGTAAACAGGAGGTATCTCTGCTGCTCCTATCATAGATGAGATAACTGAGGCCCTGAGAGCCTAAAGTCAGGGCGCTAGAGAGTGACCAAGATGGGCAGGGTCCCTGGCTGCCCCAGGCCTCTCACTCTACACCCGGCCACTGAAGTGCCCTCTTGAAGTCAGTGTTCTGGCTGCTGCAGTCTGCAGAGACACGTGGCTCTCATGGGTCGATGGCTGATAAGATGCCAAGCTACCAAAAACAGCTACCAAAAAACAACAGCGGAGTTTTCTGCAGCCGGGGAGGCTTGCAGCTGAACAGGGTGCCCCGGGAGTCCTTGGCTCAATGGTCTGGGTAGCACCTCCCCCCGGCCCCGGTGGGTTTCTACCCCTGGAAACACATTCTGTCAATCACCAGACACAAGAGAGAGGAGAAGAACAATGGTCAGGGCGGAAGGATGGAGCCAGGCAGGCTTGGGCTCCGCTGGGCTCAGTCTTTGTGAATTCAAGCCCAGCAAGCCTCAGTCTCCTCCCCTGAGCCGGAGCCCAAGTGCCCAACCCCCACCTCAGGGGGTTTCTTCGATGATTAACCAAATGTGTGTGGTCAACATCCCAGGGAGAGTCTGGCCCCTGTGGGCGCCCTCTGATTTGAGAACAGGAAGTAGAAACCCAGAGACTGGCAGGGGGGCAGAGCAGGAGCCCAGGGGGAAAGCTGAGGCCTGGGGATCCCGGCGGCTGGGGTAGGGCTTATGTTACCTGCAAAGTCCGCAGTTTGAACCCGCCAGCCATGCCTTCGGAGAGAAACAAGGCTGGCTGTCAACTCCCATAAAAGTTACAGTCGAGGGCTGAGCCCCGGTGGCGTCGTGGTTGTGCGCGGGACGGCGGCCCACTGGGACGGACGTTCAATTCCAGCAGTGGGGCTGGGCCTCCTACTCCCACCACCGGAGAGCAGTGATGCCCCCCCCCCAAAAAAAAAAAAAAAAAGAAAAGAAAAGTTACCGTCGCAGAAACCCCCGGGGGGAGTTCTACCCTGCGTTGACTCGGTGGCAGTGAGGCTGTTTGAGTTTGGGGGGAGCCAGGGTGACGGAGACCCAGTGTGGCCCGCTGTCCCCATTCAGGGCGGGAGGCGACGGTTCCCGCCGTCTGCTGTTACTGGTCTGTGCCATCAAA
>PVJH01038327.1:0-17387 GCA_004026705.1 Nesogale talazaci | reverse complement strand
AAGGTTTAGCTGGAAATATGAGCTGTGAATGAACCTCAGAGGATCTGAGGACTTGCTGCTGACTTCTGCATGTGTGTGATGGCACTGAATTGATCTTTGAAAGGTACACTCCAGAATATTTACAAATAGAATATGTGTGGGAGGAAGGAAGGAAGGAAGGAAGGAAAAGAAAGAAAGAAAGAAAGAAAGAAAGAAAGAAAGAAAGAAAGAAAGAAAGAAAGAAAGAAAGAAAAGAGAAAGACACATATAAAAACAAGATTGGTCATGTGCTTGTAACTACTGAAGTTGGATGTGAGTTCCTTCTACTATTGGCTGACGTTTGTATATGCTTAAAATGTTCCATTGGGAGATGGAAATGTTCCAGTAAGAGCAGTTTTTTAACATGTGTCAGGGACTTTGATTCTTTTTTGTTTGTTTTGGGGGGAGGGGGCATCACTGCCCTCTGGTGGTCGTGGGCGCTACCCAGCACTGCTCCTGAGAGCCGCCACTTGATTTGAACTGCCAAGCCCGCAGGCCACAGCCCTGCACTCAACCACTTTCAAGGCTGAGTCCCGGTAGCGTTTCTTTTTTTTTTCTGAATTTTTTTTTTTAATTTTATTGGGGCTCTTACAGCTATTTTAACATTCCATACATCACCTGTATCAAGTACATTTGTATACATGTTGCCTAATTCGTTCCCAAACATTTTCCACTTGAGCCCTTGGTATAAGCTCCTCTTTACCCTTCCCTTTTTTTTTTTAAATGAATCATTTTATGGCACTTTGATTGTGTGTGTGTGTGTGTGTGTGTGTGTGTGTGGCATCACTGCCCTGGTGGGAGTAGGAAGCCCAGCCTTGCTCCTGGAGAGCAGGACTTTGATTTCTAATTAAAAACCTAACTATACGTATTTTGAGGAGACATTCATGTAACTCTGCATATGGTCAGGGTATCTAAAGATAGGAAGCCACTGCGGTGTTTTTGTTGTTGTTGTTGTTGTTTGGGGGGGAGGAATTCATTGAATCTCAGAACCAAGTTTACTGGACTACATACCCTGTTGTCCAGTCGATTCCAACTCACAGGGACCTTAGAGGACAAAGTAGAAGGGTCCCATAACAGGGTTTCCAAAATGTATGGAAGCAGACTGTCAATAGTTCTTTCCTAGAAAGCTATAGATTTCAACCATCAAGTCTTTAGATGGCTTAACCATCACACTCCCAGTGCTCCTGACAGACAACAGAGGCATGAAATACAACACCCCATGCCCATACAGAGCCTTGACTTCTTCAAGGTGACTTGGATACACTATGATGTGGTCCCCTTGGGCAGTGGGGGTGGCAGCCCATGGATACCCGGGGTGTTCTGGAGCACAGGTAGGCTTGAGGGACTGCACAAGTCTCCGAGGCACTGCGGGGCAGCACTTGTCCTGTAATCAAATCTGTGTGAACACTCGGTCACTGCCATTCTTTTGTTGGGTGTGATCATGGCACGGCAGTTATAGCAAGGTTTTTTTTAAGTCCTGAACTGTTAGAAAGGCTTATTAAGGAAACTAGATGACTTAATAATTTACTTTCAAATACTGGAAGGAAAAAAGGGTGAAAAAAAAAAAGGAAAAGGAGGAACAGGTCAAACAGCATTGCCCAAATTCTGTAGTAAGCATTAAAGCTAGTGGTGAGTACATGAGTGATTAACGTACTATTCTATTCTCACACATCTGGACATTTCCTTAGTAAAGTTTGGATTTTCCGGGTCTTGAAAACAATGACACCAGGACACACAATGAACCAATTTTTTCATGTTCTAATATGTTTCTCTGCAGTAACATTTTGCTTACATGGTTGGTTGGTTGGTTGGTTGGTTGTTTAAAAAAGAAGATTCGTCCCTATCATTTCCTAATCCTGTCAGAACATCTGAATGGTTTAAATAAATTAGCATGGTCAGTTTCTAACAAGCAGTACATGTCATAATATTTAATGAAGTGAAAAGGAAATAACCAGGGTTTTAAATGATAGTCAGATGACTATAAAGACTAAAACAGGGGCTGAGCCCCGGTAGCGTAGTGCAAGACTGCAGCCGACTGACTTGGCGGTTCAAATCCAGCAGCAGCCAAGGCTGGACCTCCCACTCCTACCAGAGGACAGTGATGCCTTAAAAAAAAAAAAAAAAAAGACTAAAACAGGAAACTTATATATTTAATTCTTTAAAGTACCCAGAAATTTTCTACATGCTACTCTAAAACTGATGTGTTTAATATTACATTACATTTATAGCACCAAATCTAAGATACCTTTTATGAAATTCCCCTACTTCTCAGTCTTCTGATGCAAATTTAAAGAAATAACTTACAATCCCAATTTACTAGTTGGTTTTAACAGCTAGAGAATGCATACACAACTTTTACTCTTCACATTTTATAATTAGGGGACAAGCTAAATTTATACAATAACCATATAATCATTTTGTAAACAGAAAATGAAAATATAACTCACAATATATGCATTGAGACTACACCTATAGGGCTGTAGGGAGAAGATGGGGTGAGGAGGGGAGGAAGAGGAAATCGATTGCAATGATCAATGAATACCCAGCCCCGGGGGTAAACAACAGAAAGGTGGGTGAAGAGAGACAGCAGTCGGACTAAGATATAAAAATAATGATTTATAATTTATTAAGAGGTTAATTATGAGAGGGGGAGAGCGGGGGACAAAGGAGACCTGATAACAAGCGCTTAAACAGAAAGCAAATGTTTAGAAAATGATGACAACATATACAAATATACTTGATACAACTGATGTATGGAATGTTACAGGAGCTCCAAGAGCACCCAATAAAATGATTTTTAAGAGCGACTACACTGGTTATAAGTCCAGGTCTCATTCTGTAAGAAATGAGTCTCAGAATTCGGATTACCAAATTTTAAACAGAAAGGTTCTTAACACTTTTCAAACCACAACAAAGCCTATACATATAGTTTCATTGCATTACCAAGAGCCAGGTGTCATTTACGTTCCAACCAACCAAGTCTGTGTGAAACCTAGCAATCTGGGTATTGAACACAAGAGCAGAGAAACCCACAACACAGTAACTTACTGGTAGATGCCGCCCTGTGAATGGCCTTAACACCTCCAACAGTGGCTTCCCCTGATGTTCAAAGAGTCTACCTGTCCTTTTGTGACAAGGGTTGTAACTAAATCATGCAACACTAGTGATTTAGCATCTGAAAACCTCTAACCAATGGCTTTAAAACATTAATAGGAAAAGAAGCCAGTCTTGTGGTCAAAGTGGATAGTTGCTACATCTTTTTTGTAGGGCACTCTATTCTCCCCATGCACAAGTGTGTGGTTAAAAAAGAAGCAGTATCAAAAGGGGCAAATCCTAGATTTTTGTTTTCTTAAACCCGCACACTAGAAGTTAGTTTTATTCTTTTTCCTTCTGAAAGGACATAGCCAAGGTTATCTTTCTTCTTATATAAGTTATTTGCAGGCTGCTTTGCAACCTCACATTGAAAACAAAGAATTTATATTTTCAAATAGAAATTGAAATATATAGAAATATAGAAATAGAAATATATAAATATATAAATATATAAAGCTTTACTAAAAGCTTAGAAGATTCGATTTTATTGTGATAATTGGGGGGGAAGGGCATCACTGCCCCCAGGTGGGAGTAGGAGGTCCAGCCTTGCTCCTGGAGAGCTGCTGCTGGATTTGAACCACCAGCCCTGTGGGCCGTAGTCCTGCACACAACCACTATGCTACTGGGGCTCAGCCCTTATTATGCTAAATTTGAAATTCAGGGTTTAATCTGTATTATAGTGACCATTAGGTGAATGCTTTAACTAGGAAGACTCTTAAAACTTAGTCCACCTCCTATTTGCAGCTAACAAGGTCCCTAAATTATCCTGTGCACTAATCCAAACATTGCTGGTGGGCTCCTGGGATTCATTTGAAAGAGAGCTGAAAGGAAACAGAGCAAAGTCTCCTTCTAGTGTGATGCGCAGGGGGCTGAGAGGGAGGGGAAGTGAGAAAGGTGAGGTGAGGGCAGGCTTTTCCAGCCACAAGAAACCACCTCTGCGGACAGTGACACAACTGGAGTGTTAAGAAAATAAGAAAGGTGGAGAGGATTTGTGCAGAAGAACCACTTTTTCTTCTGTGGGCTCTACTTGACCAACAAAATGATTTCTGATCAAGAGGGGGTGAGGAGACGACAGCCCATTTGCTGCCTGCCTAACCTCTTTCAGTGGCTGCTCAGCTGTGTGTATGGGCAGCTCTGATAAATAAGTGAATGCCAACTCTTACCTATTGGGTTCTTTTCACAGACACCCCAACCTGTTAGTCTCAGGGTGTTGATTACTTCCAATGGTTTGTTACAATATGGCTAAAGTCAAAGGTGTTTGTGGTAGCTATATAATTGTGTTAGTCCGGGTAGACTAGAGGAACAACCTTCAGAGACACGCATATAGGTATAAGGAAAGGGTTTATATACAAAAGAAATGTGACACTAAGAAGGCATCCCAATCCAGTCCAGTGCAAAGTCGTAAGTCCAATATTAACCCATATGTCTGCAATCAGTCTATAAAGTCTGCTTCCGACTCAGGAAGTCACAGGTCAGTGGGTGCAGAATTTTGGCACTGGCAGGAGTCTCCCCATGGCTCCTCGTTTCCAGGGCTCAGGTCCATCAACAGCATGCCACTCCAGCTTCAGAGGTCTGTCTTCATCAGGGCTAAGCCGTGTGGTCTCTCTGCTGGCTCCTCCAACTTCTCAGACGCTGCCAGCTTGCCTGTGATTAATCGTTTCTGAAACTAACTCCCAACAACTGGGGAAGATAGCTTCTCATCTTCATGAGGGAAATATCGTGAGATTTCCCTGGAGTCTCAGGTGAAAGCCATGCCCACAGAGGCCTCATCGGCTACTCAATGGCTTTCTCCTGATTAACAGGCCAGACTGCACCCCTACATTTCAATTATAAAATTAACATAAGCACATGATTGTTACAATAATCATTTGTCAATTTGAAGATTAAGGGTGAAGGGGTGGAGTCTAGCCTGTCAATCAGTGAGATCTCTGTGTGGGCATGGCCTTCTCCTGAGGATTGTGGGAACTCCTGTATTCGTCCCTGGAGCGGGGACGAGTCTTTCTGCTCACTTCCTGAGAGACAATCTACTAACAAGACACATGACTCTACCCAATGGAACTGGAGAAGCCACATGAAGCTACCCTGAGGGAGTCAGAGTTTGGGGGCTGATGGCATGGAGACCCTTGCCAGTGCTGAGACGCTTACAAGGTCACTGAATCCCCAAGACTGCCCCCACCCACAGACTTGTGATCTTCCTGCATTCAGCATCACTGCATGTATTTCATGAATCTGAAGAGGATTTTATAGATTGGTATAGGGCATATGGCTAATATCAGACTTATGGGCTTCATCTGGTCTGCACTGGGACGTTTTCTCAATATTCACTTGCTCTTGTATATAAAGCTCTGTCTTATACACGAGTGTCAATGAATTTGCTTCTCCAGTTTACCTGAATTAACAGTGTTTCGCTGCCAATGATCATTTTGAAAATTTCTTTCCAGTCTTCCTCCCTCAAAATTTAGTATGCAAGACTGATACATTCTTCTGATGAGCTCTCCTTCGACAGACTGACCTCACAGCCCACTTTTACTAACACTTGATGATTCTCTTACTACCTGAAAGCCATGATGCTTCAAAAAATGGGCTGCAAGATCAGAAAATCATGGATACAAGGTATAGTGGAAGGGCCCGATTTGTGGGGAGACCATCTCCAAGGAAGAAAGCATACTCTCAAAGAAGCATAATCGACAATGGCAATATCTTCAATTTCAGATACCAATGGCTTTCTCTTGCTAAGCACAATTCATCCTACACCCATTTCTCTCACAATGGATTGTAAGCTTAGGGCTTGCACCTCCCAACAGCAAGTAAACTAGAAACATGATTCATATTAAATGACACATGTCAATTTCTTCTGGATGTTTTGATTTTCATCAAATAGCTCTGGGAGGGCTAAGCCCCAGTGGCGTAGTGGTTGAGTGCAGGACTGCGGCCCACTGACTTGGCAGTTCAAATCCAGCAGCAGCAAGGCTGGGTAGCTCCCACAACCACCAGAGGGCAATGATGCCCCCCCAAAAAACAAACAAACAAACAAATAGCTCTGGGAGCCTTAAAATCCAAATAATTTCACTCTGTGAAGTTTTGTGATGGGCAATGAATAAAAAGACAGGCTGCTTTCTGACCAGGCCTAGTGTGATTCTCAGTCACTTCACAGACACAAAGAGTTTTGTTTTAGTCCGCAGCACTCTTGGTTTTGCTGGACTAATGAATCTGGAAGAATGGTCAACACACATCTTTGTGAAGGAACAGTCGACAGAAACTCTAGGATTCTGCTGCTAGTTTCTGAATTCTACAGAAGTAAAGATCTTAGCTATAACATAATGAGCATTGCTGTGTGACATGCACTTCATATGTCTTCCTTATCCTAGAATGGGCCATAACAGCTTTCCACTCCTACATAAGAAGAACTGGAGTTATGTGATAAGTACTTATTTGCCCAAGGCTCAAAGTTATAAGTGGCAAGACTGGAGTTCTAACTCAGGCTAACTCCAGAACTTGCCAGGCATGTGCGGTAGCTGCTAGGCAATGTTCACACCAAAACCACTGCTGTCAAGTCCGTTCTGACTCACAGAGGCTCTTAAGGACAGAGTACAATTGACCTATGGATTTCCAAGGTTATACATCTTCATGGGAGCAGACTGCCTCATTAAGAGTTCACAAAAAGAAAATATACCATACACCCTTAGGTATGAGCTGAGTTTTCCAGAACATTTAAAATGCGGTTTTTGTGGTAAAATGAGGTGCCTCTGGTTGGTTTACAATCCAATATGTATGGTACATTCTCAGTCCCGTGCCCCCTTGTAGTTTTCCATCAAGAGGAATTCTCCTAAGACGAACACAGAAGCCAACACCTCAATCTTCTAGAGTTAGAGGCAGGCGCTCACTGAGGCAGGAGGAGGTCTCACGGCCCAGGGCCTGACAGGCACTTAGCCTGCAGCGATTGGCCCCGTGCGTGCAACCCCACACTCACCCACACATCCACCTACCCACTCCCTGCGCAGCCACCTCCCACCCTGAGCAGAGCCGCCGAGGATGATAAACACCCAGGACAGCAGTATTTTGCCTTTGAGAAGCTGTCCCCAGCTCCAGGGCTACAGGCACCTTGTTCCCGGGGCCTTTGTGGTGCTCCTGGTGCCCCTCACCCACTGTCCAAGATCCCCAGTGGGCAAGGGGGCAGCAGGGATCCTTCTCTCTCAGCTCTAATATAAAAGGACAAAAAGCTTACTGTGACCCAGGACCTCTCTATGAATGATGGAAAACCTCACATCATCCACTTCCAGTATGAGGTCATTGAGGTGAAGGCCTCCTCTTGGGATGCAGTCCTGTCCACCCAGAGCCTGTTAGTAGAAATCCCAGATGGATTATTAGCTAATGGTAGCAAACAAGGATTGTTAGCACTACTGGAATTCGCTGAAGAGAAGATGAGCGTAAACTATATCTTTATCTGCTTCAGGAAGAGTCGGGAAGACAGAGCTCCACTCCTGAAGACTTTCAGCTTTCTGGGCTTTGAGATTGTACGTTCAAGCCATCCATGTGTCCCCTCACAGCCAGACGTGATGTTCATGGTCTATCCTTTGGACCCAAACTTGTCCGATGAGGACTAATGGTCATGGAGGCCCTTTGCCCAAGAGCCAACTGGGGAAACGGGGCAGGGCAAGCACCCTTGGGACTGCGGTGGTGCTCCTTGCCATCGTGGGAAGGACGCCGAGGGGCTCAGGGTGAGGGCTGCCTTTTGTGTTCTCGGAGGTGACTCATTGAAATTGTTTTCCATGTAGCGTAGTGGTTGTGCGCGGGACTGCGGCCCACGGGACAGAGGTTCAATTCCAGCAGTGGGGCTGGGCCTCCTACACCCACCGCCAGAGAGCAGTGATGCCCCCCCCCAAAAAAAAATTGTTTTCCATAAAGAACAGTATAAACATATTATTCACATGTAATCACCAATAGTAAATGAAAATGTTTATGAACTGGCATTAGCTTTTTAAACTGCGCTGTGTGGTGTGCTCTACCTAACCTTGGGGAGGACAGTACCTAGAGGGAGCACCAGGAGAGCAGCATTGCCAGGCCTCGTGCCCCTGCTGTTGAGTTGGGCTTTCTTTTGAAAACTTATGTATTTTTCTTTCCATGCTTCTCACACCCCAGGGACATCTCGATGTAGGCGTCCAGCCCCTGGCAGTGTCCTGGAGTTGTTTGACACTCCATCTGGGCTTCTTTGTGCATTTGTATCTGCCTGGAGCAAGCAGGGCTCGGCTCATCCCTCTGTTACTGCTTGGTGATGTTCTGGCCCTGGTGAAAGATGGCTTATTTGTTTCATGTTGTCAGTGCATTTTAAACAGGGACATTGACATTCACTCCCGCCACCAGAGCTTTTTAAGTAGGGGCCTGGATCTTAAAACAAACAAACAAACAAACAAAAAACCACCTGCTAAATACCAATTCTTAAATTAGTGCCAGATGTTCTACCTTCCAGCTGTGGACCCAAGGCCTCCTTCCTCGGGTCCTAGAGAACAGAGAAGGAAAGGTTCGTCAGGCCCCGGGGAGCATGGTCTGCTCCTAGGGTCTGGCTGCCTGGGCAGTGACAGTCTCCAGCCTTTGCGGACAGGCTGAGCTGTGTCTGCAACAGGACTCAGGGGAGACTCGGTGCAGAGGTGGCCTGCCTCTTGGTTGTCACTGAACAGCGTATTCTAAGAGCAACGAAGGGGGCGAAATCTAGTTTGGGTGAGGAGGTGGAGATATTAGGGAAGCAAGTGTTCTGTGTTCTCTGTCAATAAACTGATTTCAAGTTGAAAAAAAAAAACAATCTTCTGATCTGGGTCAACTGCCTACACCATTCATTTTATGCTAGAACAATCCTACCTTCTCGGGCAAAATCTTCACATCTGAACCAGAACTAACATCAGGACAAATGGAGACGTTGTCAAGGATTTTGTTTTGCTTGGATCCACAACTTTCTGCACAAGAACTCTTTGGAAGATGGAAAAGAAAGGATGGTACTTTTAGAACTAAGGTGTGTCTGACCCAAGCCATGGTCTTCTCCACTGCATCTTTCTTTGGAAATGAAGGTTGGACTCTGAATAACAATCAATGTATCTGAAGGTGCTAGAGAAAAGTACTGCAAGTACCATGGGCTGCCAAAGGTCTCAGAAGTACAGCCAGAGGCCCCAAAGAGGCGAGGACAGTGAGACTAGTCTTACGTCTTTCTGACGTGTTGTCAGAAGAGACCAGTCCCTGAAGAAGGACATCATGCTTGGCACAGTAGCGGGCTAGCGAAGGAAAGGAAGACCCTCAAGGAGATGGAAAGGAAGACCCTGTGGCTCCAACACTGGGTTCCGGTGTAGGAACAACTGCAGATGGCTTAGGAGCGGGCTGTGCGTCCTTCTCTTGTACACAGGCTCACGATGGCCAGAAACTAACTGGATGGCATCTAACAACAAGATAGCAAGCGATCCGAGTCCTGTCACTTTCAGACAAAGCATCTCAAAATCAATTCCCGCTTCAATTACACCCGTGCAGGTTAGCCAACTAATGAGGTGTGACTATCTGAATATCCTGGTCAGTACCCGCACTCTGGAATCTCTAGATCTTGAGCAGCAGTAAGTTAATCACTTTAAGTCACACTGAAAAATATAAAAGTGGTAAGATGAATTATAATTATATATATTATTTAATCAAATATTTATCTAAAATGATATAATCTTAACATGCAATTAATAGAACTCAATTATTGGAAGATTTTTGTTTTGCTCTGTTTGGGCATCACTGCCCTCTGATGGTGGGAGTAGGAGGCCCAGCCTTGCTGCTGGATTTGAACCTCCAACCCATTGGGCCGCAGTCCTACGCACAATCACTACGCCATGGGAGCTCAGCCTAAGAAATCAATTACCAATGTCCTATTTCATCCATTTTTCACACCAAGTCTTTTAAACTGGTAGATGTTTTATAATGGCCACGCCTCGCTTCAGACCTGCCACATTGCAATAGTGGCAATAGTACCTTGACTGAGGGCGCAGGTCTGAGCCGTCCCTGAAGTCTCCAAACTGAGCCCATTTAAAATCTCTTGGTTTACACAGTAGTTAGTCACTTAGGGGTTGAGTCACTTTAACACCTTTCTTTCTTTTTTTAAAATTTCACTGTGCAACCCACTTCAGTGCCTGCAGCCCACGGAGCAAAGCCAGGCAATGGTTCAAGGTTACAGTTTGCTTTGCTATAGGACACTCTGAGAGGCCCATGGGATCAGACCTGCCATAAATCCAAACCCATGCACAACATCTTTCTTAAGCGCAAGTAATGTCTTCAGTTTTCTCAATTCAGAAACTGATAAAGATGCAGTGGTCCTCCCTAGTCCCAAGTATCTGTCATTGTACTGACATCTCCATGACAATTAGCTGCCTCAACTGATTAAGTGCAACAATTAGGAGGCAACGGCAGTCCTCATCACAGTCCTCATCACGGTTAGATCATGAAACGTGTCCGTTCCAGGAAAGGAACAAAATGCCAAAAATAAGTCAGTTCTGACAAATGGCGAGAGGCACCCTCGGCCACCTGGCAGTCTCTGGAATCACAGCAGACAGTAACTGCCTCCTTTACCTGAACCCTTACGCCTGTGCAAGATGAAAAGCATCGCTTCTTCCAGTCTAGTCTCCCTTCACAACTGACCTCATTAGCCTATGGCCTGCACAGGTGCAGAACCAAGCAATTATGATGGTCAAAGATTGTGCAATATCAAACCCCTTGCAAATAGAGCAAAACAGTCCCTTTTAAATAATTTCAGAGTTAAGTGCTACATATTTACTAATGCATTGGTATAAAACAAGTGGCTCACATCTAGAAGGAAGGTATAACAGGGACTAGAAGTGGGAAAATGAGAAATAGAAAGACAGAGAGAGAGAGAGAGAGAGAGAGAGAGAATCCTCCAAGCACCTTTCCAGAAGTTGTAAATTCCTCAAGAGTGAGGAAGAATGTGCTACCACTGAACTAAATAACATTTGCTCTGATACTCACCGTGATACAAACGAGCACTATTTGATTTCCTATGAAAAGGAAATTTGTGTTGGCATCTGCATGCCCACCCTATCTAACAGGACAGCTGGCTGTGGCACTCTGGCTACAAAAGGCCAGGAAGCATTTCCTGTGTGGGGCTCCAGAGGCTGGCTCTCTTCTCACCACGTTTCCGGGCCTCTTTTCTGACCTTGGAGATGGTGCTAACGCCCACTTCAAGTGCTGCAAGGATCTGATGAGGACACCCAGAAGGCACTTAGTGATGTGACTGTCACAAAGTGAATGTTTCTAAAGCAGGATCTGTTCTCAAAGCAATGACAGAATTTAAGCACCGTAGGTAATGAATAGAAAACTACCTCCCCTCCTTTGCCTGTCATAATGCCTATTGTTTGGTACAAAGGAGGCCCCAAATCTCAAATACACATAATTTATTCAGTGCAGTTTTAAACAGGAAAAGACAAAGACACATCATCGGAATGAGGGAGCCATATCAGCCCAAGATCATAATGACATCCAGAGATTTGTGGGCTTTAAACAGGACACAGGAGGACAACGAAAAATGTTACATGATGGGTGGCAGATCAATACAGCAGTTACAGGTGGGACTACAGAAGGGATACATGACTGGGACACATTATGTCAGGGCAGAAAAGATTCCAAGATTGGTCCCCGGCCTCTCAACCAGGGTAGTCAGACATGACTCATGTCTCCTTGAATCACAGCATGGTAAGCAAAGAAACTGCACCTCTCTGCAATGGTTAGCGAAGTGGGGCTAATCTACTTTCTAATGCATTCTGCCTGAGGGTAAGACTGCTCACACCCCGAGTTTAAAAAGATCACAAGGAATCAAAAGGAGGCTTTAATCTATCTGGGGGCTGTAAAAATGGATTTGGAGCTTACTGTTGTCCACTGTTTATGGAAAGATTCTATGGGCAAAATACTGAATGATGGTGACTGAGCCCTGGTGGCGTAGTGGTTGTGCACGGGACTGCGGCCCACTGGGATGGAGGTTCAATTCCAGCAGTGGGGCTGGACCTCCTACTCCCACCACCAGAGCAGTGATGCCCCACCCCACTCCAAAAAAAAACACTGAATGATGCATTAAGAATCAAATAAGCCAGAAAGCATTCAGAGCCACTGTATCAAAAAGAACTAGACGACATTCCACCGTTTCATCAGGAGGGAGCATATGAGCAAGAACCTAATGGCGCTGAAGAAAAAGGTCCAAGCTGCACTGAAAGCATTAACTAAGAATAAGGCTCCAGGAATTGATGGAATACCAAGTGAAATGTTTCAACAAGCTAATGAACCACTGGAGGCACTCATTCACTTATGCCAGGAAATGTGAAAGACAACTACTGCATCAACTGACTGGAAGAGACCCAACCACGTATTCGTGCCCATTCCAAAGCAAGGTGATCTAAAAGAATGCTCAGACCATCGAACAACATGCAAATAAAATCCTGTTAAACATCATACAACAATGGTTGTAACAGTACATTTATAGGGTGTTGTCATAGGTTAGGCCCAACTCAGAAGAGAGGATGGAACAAGGGATATCACTGCTGACATCACATGGATTTTGGTTCAAGGCAAAAAATATCACAAGGATATTTTAAACTTGGGGTTAAGTCAACTACGTAAATACTAACAAATCATGGAGAATAGTGGAAATCCCAGAACATTTACTTGTGCTCACATAGAACCTGTGTACATGGATCGAGATGCAGGTGTGTGAACAGAATAAAGGAATATATCACAGTTTAAGATGAGAAAAAGTATATGTACGGGTTCTACCTTTTCAGCATATTTATTCAATCTGTGTGTTGAACAAATAATCAGAGAACCTGGATGACATAAAGAAGAATGCAGCACCAGGATCAGGGGAAGGTTTATTAATAAGCTGGGACACAGACAGCACAACCTTGCTTGTTCAATGTGAGGAGGACTGGAAGCACTTGCTGGTGACGGTGAAGGACTGCAGTCTTCAGTATGGATTACATCTCAATGTGAGACAACCAAAATCCTCACACCTGGACTAACAGGTAAGATAAATGGAGAAAAGACTTAAGTTGTCTAGGATTTCATTTTGCTTAGATGTACAATTAATGTTCATGAAAACATAAATGATACACTACACTACACTAGATCAATGGTTCTCAACCTGTGGGTCGCAACTCCTTTGAGTGTTGAACAACCTTCTCACAGGGGTCACCCAGTTCATAACAGTAGCAAAATTACAACTATGAAGTAGCAACGAAAATAATTTTATGGTTTGGGGTTTACCACAACATGGGGAACTTTATTAAAGGGTTGTGGCATTAGGAAGGTTGAGAATCCACTGCACTAGATAAATATGCTCCACACACCTCTTTAATATGTGGAAAAGCAAGGATATTACTTTGAGGACTAAAGTGTACCTGACCCATGTTATTGGCCTCACAAACACGTAAAAATTAGGATACGGGGCTGAGCTCCGGTGGCGTAGTGGTTGTGCACGGGATTGCGGCCCACTGGGATGGAGGTTCGATTCCAGCTCCACGGAGCAAACGCTGGGCCTCCTACTCCCACCACCTGAGGGCAGTGCTGCCCGCCCCCTCCCAAATTAGGATACATGTTTCCTGAATAAGGAAGACCAAAGAAAAATTTATGCCCTTTGAACCATGGTGTTGATGCAGATTAGTGAAAGTACCATGGACTGCCAAAAGACCACACAGATCTGTCTGGGAAGAACTACAGGGAGAACGCCCCTTAGAAACAAGGATGGCAAGGCTTCATCTCAGGTACTTTGGAAATGCTATCAGCAGATAGGAGTCCCTAAAGAACAGCATCATACTTGTCAAAGTGGGGGTCAGCGAAAAAGACACCTGGACAAGATGGACTGACCCAGTAGCTGCAGCAACATATTCTGCAAACTGGGAACTCAGGTCTAAGTTCTAATACACTTTCTAGAGTTAGTATAGCAAGGTCTTTTGCAGAAATAAACAATATGGGTAACAGAAAAAACAAATGTAATACAGGAGTTCAACAGATAGAAGTAACATGTTACTGTTAGGTGCCATGAGTCAGTTCTGATCCATTGCCAAAAGAATAAGCAGATTTGTGTTGGAAGTAATATGAGAATTGCTCGTGTGTGTGTGCACACGCGCGCGCACATCATTGCCCCCTGGTGGGAGTAGGAAGCCCAGCCTTGCTCCTAGAGAATGGCTACTGGATTTGAACCGCCAATCCTGTGGGCCGCAGTCCCGCACACAACCACTATGCCACCGGGGCTCAGCCTGAGAATTGCTTTTTTTTTTTTTTTTTAAGGCATCACCGCCCTCAGGTGGTGGGAATAGGAGGCCCAGCCTTTGCTCCTGGGAGCCGGAATCGAACCTCCATCCCAGTGGGCTGCAGTCCCGCGCACAACCACTACGCCACCGGGGCTCAGCCCGAGAATTGCTTTTAAATAGTTTTCTAATTGTGCATTTAGGTTTTCAAAGGTCTATCGAGGTAGGGCTGATATATTAAAAACTGCATATAAAGTGCATAACTTTCAATATATATACACACAATGACAATTTAAGAAAATTAACAAAACCATTATAACCCAGCAACCCCTTCCTCCAGCACTGTCTCCCCTCTCCTTAGGCAACCACTGATGTGCTTTTAGCCTATATGCATTAGTTTGCATTTTACAGAATTTTACATAATGGAATCATACAATATTTACATTGGAAGAAAAATCTGCTTTCTTCAGCATAATTACTGTGAGATTTAGCCAACTTGTTGCATGTATGGATATGCATGTAATCCATGAACATATGCTTTCCTTTCTCTTGGGTAATATGTAACAGTGGAAGGTAAACATGCAGACACAGTAGCTGCATCCGTCGGCTCAACCACAAGACGAACTGTGCGGGTGGCACAGGACTGGGCACTGTTCAATTCTGCTGAGCACAGGCTCGCGAGCGTTGGGGCCGACTCAATGCACTTGAAAACGAAGGTAGGCTACGTGTTTACTATCTTAAAATACTGCCAACTGCTTTCAAACTGGTTGGACAATTTTATATCCCCATGGCATTGAAGGAGAGTTCCAGTTCCTATACATCCTAACCTTGGTCAGACCTTTTTTATTGAGCATTCTACTAGGCAAACAGTGATATCTCACCGCTATGTTAACATACATTTCCCTGATAAGATTATCTGATCTTTCTACCTATTTTCTTGACCACGTCTTTCTTTCTTTTAAGATGGGTTGTCTGATTTCTTTTTTGCTTTTTGTTTGTTTGTTTTTTATGGCATCACTGGGCTGTCTTGATTTCTTGAATTCTAAGACCTCTTTATGAATCTGGAGGGAAGTCATCTAAATATATAATCTGCTTTATACTTTTCAAGTCTGTGGCTTGTCTTTTCAAGTTTTTAATACAGGACCTTTCAAAAAACAAGCTTGTTATGTTGGTAAAGTTCAATGTGTAGGTATTTTTTTTGTATTGTCTTTGATGTCCTATCTAAGAAATCTTGGAAGTTGTTAGAATTTTCTCTGCTTTCGCCTTAAAATTTTCCTAGTTTTGTGTTTTTCTGATTCCTTTTGAGTTAATTTTGCTGTACATCATATAAAGTTCACCTTTTGCATATGGATACCAATTGTTCCAATATCTAATTCAGCTTTGTTTTGCTTTCTAAAAATCTCAAATGTCCCAAGAGTTCCAAGGTAGTTTACGTACTATCGGGCACTCTGTATGAAAAAGCACTACACAGGGCTGAGCCCCGGTGGCGTAGTGGTTGTGCGCAGGACTGCGGCCCACTGGGATGGAGGTTCAATTCCGGCTCCCAGGAGCAAAGGCTGGGCCTCCTACTCCCACCACCAGAGGGCAGTGATGCCTAATTTAAAAAATTAAATTAAAAAAATAAAAAAGAAGAAAAAGCACTACACAAACAGGAGAGGGGATGCTCTGAAGCATGTTCTCCTGGTCTTGGTCTGTATTCTAAGTGCTGTTTTGGAAAAAAGACTTTTTACATTTTTTTTTAAACATAGAAATAATGGTTTTGCCCAGAATCTAATTATAATTGCTCATGGGGCACTAAAACTTCCTGATGAACACTAAATGGAAATTTAAGAAGTAGTTTGCAAATCAACTTGCTCTGAAGGCAAAGTTTAGACTTAAAGCGAAATGAGCAAAATCATGGCAAAAAACAATGATTAAAAAGAAGTCTTTAAAAAAAATAAAAAACCGGCTGAGCCCCGGTGGCGTAGTGGTTGTGCGCGGGACTGTGGCCCACTGGGACGGAGGTTCAATTCCAGCAGTGGGGCTGGGCCTCCTACTCCCACTGCCGGAGAGCAGTGATGCCAAAAAAAAAAAAAAAAAAAGAGCAAAAAAAATAAAAAACCTTAAGCCTCCAATAAGATGGTTTATTTTTTTTAAAGGGAGGGGGGGGGAGAAAAAGGAGCTTATACCAAGGGCTCAAGTAGAAAATATGTGGAAATGAATATGACAACATGTGCACAAATTATGCTTGATACAAATGATATATTGAATGATATAAAAGCTGTAATAAAATCATTGGGGGTAAAAAGAAAAAAGAAGCCTTAAAGAAATTTAAATGGTGTACTTTAACAGCTGGTGAAGTTCAAGTACAGCAAAATTACCTTTAATTTTAGAAGTACTTCTGATCTGGTCTTCAATACATGTAAAACTGTTTGTAACAGAGAAAAGGCTATGCTTGCATGGTGTTCAGATTGTGAGAACTAATATTCCATTTTGCTAGTTATATTTTAAGGTATACAACTTAATTTTTCCTAGTTCTACATCTCCCTCAAAACTGCCTTTTTTGGGGGGTGAGGGTGCATCACTGCCTCTGGTGCTCGTGAGCACTACCCAGTGCTGCTCCTGAGAGCAGCCACTGGATTTGAACCGCCAAGCCTGCGGGCCGCAGTCCTGCACTCCACCACTTACGCCACCGGGGCTCAGCCCAAAACTGCCTTATTTTTTAGTACTAGATTATTTTGTTTTGTGTAACAATTTTTGTGAAAAAAACAATCAGATCTACTTATATTTTGGGGGGAGGGGCATCACTGCCCTCTGGTGGGGGTGGGAGGCCCAGCCTTGCTCCTGGAGAGCTGATGCTGGATTTGAACCCCCAAGCCAGTAGACCGCAGTCCCGCTCTCAACCACTACGCCACCAGAGCTCAGTCCCTACTTATCTTTTTTTTGTTGTTGTTTTGGGGGCATCACTGCCCTTTGGTGGTGGGAGTAGGAGGCCCAGCCTTGCTGCTGGATTTGAACCTCCAACCCAGTGGG
>PVJH01038326.1:0-17234 GCA_004026705.1 Nesogale talazaci | reverse complement strand
TCTAAAGCTCTTATAACATTCCACATACATCATTTGTATCAAGCATACTTGTACATGTTGCCACCTTCATTTCCAAATATTTTCTACTTGAGCCCTTGGTATAAACTCCTCTCCCCCCGCCACCCAACTTTTAAAAAAATAAATTATTTTATTGGGGGCTCAAACAACTCCCATCACGATCAATACATATGCCAACTGTATGCACATTTTCACACTTATAGACAGGGACCTCTTTTGTTATGCTGTCCAGAACAACCAAGGTCAACAGTCAAGAAGCTATTGATGAATCTTTGGCTTAATAGAAACTACAATCTTCAGCCTGTGCACGCGCACACACACGATAAGAACCAAGAAAACTTCCACCAGGGCAGTGATGCCACAAAAAAAGAAGAAGAAGAAGAGGAAGAGGAAGAAGAAGAAGAAGAACAAGAAGAACAAGAAGAAGAAGAGGAAGAAGAAGAACAAGAAGAAGAAGAAGAAGGAGAAGAGAAGAAGAGGAAGAGGAAGAACAAGAACAAGAACAAGAAGAAGAGGAAGAAGAAGAAGAGGAAGAAGAAGAACAAGAAGAAGAAGAAGAAGAAGAAGGAGAAGAAGAAGAAGGAGGAGGAGGAGGAGGACATGGAGCTACGTGTCTATCTTCACACATCCTCAGATTGAACGCTTCTGTACTCGTTTCAAAGGAAATCTAAAGTTTGTACGGCCTCCAGATCACAGGTAGGAGCTTGCTGGACCTGGCGCAGCAGGATTTCCTCTCCACAGCTCTGGAAAGGGTGGCTCCAGGTCTGGCTGCTCCAGGCCTGGTTAGTCCAGGCGTGAGGGCACCCCGCCAGGCCCTTCCCCACCTGACTGTTCTTCCAGACCGGGTCACTCCAAGTTGGACTGTTTCAACCTGGTTGTCCCAGACTTTCTTTGTTTCTGGAATCTATCTTGGCGTGTGAACAGCTGGGTCTGAGAGAACAACTTTTGGGCCTTCTGTTTTTCGCTCTGGCCCGTACTTTCCCTGTTCACTGGGCTCCTCTCTTCAGAATCGGGGATGGGTGGAAGACTCCGAGTGGTCCTGAAGTAACAGGTCCATGGAGGAACAGGAGAGGCGGCAGTCTCTAAGTAGGGTGCCTTGACAAATGCCATTCCTATCAGATGTATCATTTTCTTCAGCAACCCCCACCCCCAAATCGGAGTTGTTGGTGAATTCTCTAGAAGTGGAAGCTTTGAGAAGGCTCTGGGGAGCTGCTACCTCCACACTCATGTTGAGTAGAAGAGAGGGATTAAAACAGAAAGAAAGAAAGAAAGGAAGGAAGGAAGGAAGGAAGGAAGGAAGGAAGGAAGGAAGGAAGGAAGGAAGAAAGAAAGAAAGAGAAAACCCAAACAAATAAACAAAAAACAAAGTCAAAGCTCTAAATTGTGTCGAATGTCAAGCCCAGACTTAAAGTCGTTTTGAATGGATAATACAAAGATCTCCAGAGGTAAAAGCACTCAAGGGTTGAAATGAGAGGGAGATGCCTTAACAGAGACTGTAAATCTCTAGGGCCCACCTCCTGCACGACCACGGCGAGTCCCACAGGCCCGGCCCCAGGGGCCGCTGTGCGTGGACCTGGCTGTTGAGGTCGTGGCCGTCCAGGAGAAGCGGAGCAGATTCTGCGCGGGGAGCCGGCGACCCTGAGCAATGACTCCAGCGGTGACTTGTGGCCCACCGGGTGCGGCATCCATACACTGACGGCGAGTGGGACGGCGTGACAGAGGTGAACTGTACCAAGATCCCCGCGTGCAACCTCACGGCGGCCCATTGGCAAGGCTTTCCAAGGCATTTAACGTCTCCTTGCCTGTTCCAGCGGTTTCTGCCCGGGCGGTGGGGCCTTGGGTGGACCACCACAGGAATGCGACGCTGGGGACTTCAGAGAACATCAGGGTGACAACAGAAAAAGGGTCACAATCCTCGGGGTTGCCACTCCCTTTGGCAGTGATACTGCCAAGGTCCTTTTTTCCCCTCTGATGTGGATTACTGGGAAGAGGCTGGAACCCCAACGGTGAACCAGTCCCATCAGGAACAATTTCATTTTGCTGGATGGCTTAAAACCTGGCGTGTATACTGTTACGAGTCAAGGCAGAACTGGTTCTGCCATTAAAAAGTACCTCTCTACGTGGACGTCTAAGCAGCGCATCTTGCTACAAGACAACAGCAAACGCTGCCACCAGCTCAGACAAGCTCTCTTGATCGGTGTGGGGCTCTTCCTGTCAGTGATGTTGCTTCTGCCTGACCCTGAAGCACAGAGGCCTGATTCAGTACAGGTTCCACTCTCTGCCCAAGATCCCGTGACAGCGAGCAGAGTTTCTTAGAGTTTCGTGTGTGTGTGTGTGTGTGTGTGTGTGTGTTTAAATCCTTTTATTGGGGGCTTATACAACTCTAATCACAATCCAGTGTATGTCAAGCACATCTGTACATCTGCCGCCCTCATCATTCTCATAACATTTGATTTCTATCTAAGCCCTTAGCATCAATTCCTTTTTCCCCTCCCTGCCTGCATCTCGCCCCCCTCTCATAAACCCTTGATAATTTATAAATTATTATTACTTTGTCATATCTTTTTTTTTTTTTAGGCTTCCCTGCCCTCTGGTGGTGAGAGTAGGAGGCCCAGCCTTTGCTCCTGTGAGCTGGAATCAAACCTCCATCCCAGTGGGCAGCAGTCCCACGCACAACCACTATGCCACCAGGGCTCAGCCCTACTTTGTCATATCTTACACTGTCCAAAGTCCCCCTTAACCCACTTCCCTGTTATCTGGGTCCCTGGGAGGAGGTTATGTGTAGCTCTTTGTAATTGGTTCCCCCTTTCTACCCCATCTTCCTTCCATCCTTCCAGTATCACCACTCTCCTCACTGGTCCTGAAGGGATCATCTGTCCTGGATTCCCCATGTTTCCAGCTCCTATCTATGCCAGTGTACATGTTCTGGTCCAGCCAAATTTGTAAGATAGAATTGGGATCATGATAGTGGGAAGGAAGAAGTATTGAAGAACTAGAGGAAAGTTGTATGTTTCATCATTGCTACACTATACCCTAAATAGTTTGTCTCCTCCCTGTGACCCCAATGCAAGAAGAAGTCCGTTACCTACAGATGGACTTTAGGTTCCTCACCTATACTCCCCCTCATTTATAATGATATAATTTTTAGTTCCTTAATGTCTGATACCTGATCCCTTCCACACCTCGTGGTCACATAGACTGGTGTACTTCTTCCATGTGGGGTTTTTGAGAGTAGAATTTGTTTTTTTTATAATTTTATTGGAGGCTCTTATAGCTCTTATAACATTCAATACATCATCTGTATCAAGCACATTTGCACACATGCTATTACATTCATTTCCAAACATTTTCCACTTCAGCCCTTGGTATAAGCTCCTCTTTTCCCCTCCCCCATTTTCTTTTAATTAATCATTTTATTGGAGATTCATACACTTCCCCTCACGATCCATACATACATCAATTGTATGCAGGCCACTTTTGCGCACTTGTTGCCATTATCATTCTCAAAATATCCTCCCTTCACTTAGGCCCCCAGTACCGGCTCCCCATATTTCCCTTCCCCCTCCCCCATGAACCCTTAGCAATTTAAAAAATGCTTTTTCTTTTTTGGGGGGGGCATCACTGTCCTGGTGGTGGGAGTAGGACGCCCAACCTTACTCCTGGAATCCTGCTGCTGGATTTGAACCTCCAACCCAGTGGGCCACAGTCCCGTGCACAACTACTATGCCACCAGGGCTCAGACACACTTTTTCATATCATACACTGCCCATTGTGTCCCTTCACTCACTTCCTTGAGAGGAGGTTATATGTAGATCCCTGAAATTAGTTCCCCCTTTCTACCCTATACCCCTCCACCCTCCCTGTATCACCACTCCCCTCACTAGTCCTGAGGGAACATCTATCCTAAATTCATCCATGTTTCTGATTCCAGTGTATATCCCTTAGTCTAGCCAAACTTGTCTGGTAGAACCGGGAGCATGATAATGGGTGGGAGGAAGCATTTGAGAACTAGAGGAAAGTTGCATGTTTCATTATTACTACACTGTACTTTCACTGGAGAGCAGAATTTTTAAAGGGCTAGTTCACCCTGTGTTAGAAGGCCTGAATAAAGACATTTGGCCACAGGAAGTGCCTGGGTTTCTGTGTCTATTATATCATTTCCAGAAGAGGAGCCAGAAGATGCTCTCGAAAGCACTTCAAACCAACGAGCTGGCCCAGCTCTGCCGTTCCCTGAAAGAGGTGCTGACCCGGGGACACTGCTGACTTTCACCTCTGGGCTTGACAGAGACCAGCTCTCCCTCCTCCTGCCCCAACAACCCCATGCCAGCAAATGGAGAGACAGAGAGAGTGAATCTGTGCCGAGAGAAATGGACTATCTTTCCCTTTAAGAGTTTTTAAAATGATACCTACAAAGATATCGGGGTTGGGGTGGGGTGGGGAAACAAAGGTGCTTTTTCTTAAACACTGAATGGCATGTGATTCCTTTTTAGCAAGATGCTTCGTTATATTTTGCCTGTTTTGACTTTTTTCAGCGTTGGCTGAGAGGACAGCTAGAGAAGAGAGAATGCTGGCCGGCTGGTTCCAGATGCTGGTCCTCTCCTGGGAGCTGCCTACAGAGGAGCCAGGGACATGAAGCGAGGCTCTGAGCCTCTGAAGCCAAGTCCAACCACAGATCCAGGCGGCCCTTATGTTCAGTCTGCCACCTTTAAGAAAGGTGATTTCTCCTGTACATCTCTACCTAGTAATTTAAATTTTGCTTTGTTTTTTTTAAAAATCATTTTGTTTAAATTTTGCTTTGTTTTTTAAAACTAGAAATAAATATTGTATAGTTAAGTTCTTAAAATAAGATGCTTATAAAAAAGATCTCTACAGGAGTACAAAAGCCTCATCTGTTTCCCAAGGAGTGGCTAGTGGTTTTGAACTGATGACCGTGTGGTTAGCAAACCATTCCTGCTTGAATAAATTCTGGGGTGGTCTGGCTTTGGCGAGGAAAAGATCAAGACCATACTTACTATGCCACAGGAAAATGGGGTGGGTGAGTTTGGTTTTTTTTTTTTTCATGTGCAAACCCACTTCAGTGCCTGAAGCCCAGGCAATGGTTCAGGGTTACAGTTTGCTCTGGTATGGGACACATAAATCCAAACCCATGCGTGAGTTTTGTTTCTTATGAAAATGTGAAGAGAAAGAACAACACTTCCACTTACTTGGGGAACCACTTGGCATGTTCTTTCCACGGATCATCTCCTTCTTCCCAATTTCCCAAACACCCACCACAGGAAAAACACTGCACAGTGTCCTTTTTACCTACAAAGGAAGGGAAACATTTAGATGGCCCGGAAGGTGTGTCCCCAGGAGTCCCTTCATTGTTCAGTGTTTAGGACCCTGCTCCAGCAGCCTGGACTCTCACAGTCCGGTCTCACTGCATCTCCAGCTGCAGAGACTGGCCTAGAGGACCCCATTGCAAGCTGGGGCACGCCATTCCTTGGCCATGGCCTTGCTTCTCACACTAAACCCTCCCCTGTTTCCCTGCCCCCACTGCTTCACGAGTCCGTCTTTCGCTCTGTGGTGGAAAGCAACAGACCCCCAGAGTAAACACAGTCAGAGGATCCACCGCTCAGCTTGGCCGCAGAATAACTGAGGAAGCTCAGGTACGTTTCGAGAACACTGTGACGTGGGACAAGGGGCCACATTGGTAAGATCAGACTTAGGGCTCAATCCTGTGCAGATCACAACATCGGGAGTCAGTACAGATCGTTATTGTCATTACAGTTCTCACTGCATCTGTTGGAACACTTGCCGTGCCACTAGGATAATTCAAACCGTGTTAATTTTCTGAAATGCAGCTTCTCTTATACATTAGAATTAGTCCTACTGTCAAAAACAATAGCAACCTTGGGGCTGAGCCCCGGTGGTGTAGTGGTTGTGCGCGGGACTGCGGCCCACTGGGTCGGAGGTTCAATTCCAGCTCCACGTAGCAAAGGCTGGGCCTCCTACTCCCACCACCTGAGGGCAGGGATGCCCAAAAAACAAAACAACAACAACAACAACAACTAATAGCAATCCTGGGGCTGAGCCCCGGTGGCGTAAGTGGTAAGTGGTTGAGTGCGGGGACTGCGGCCCGCGGGCTGGGTGGTTCAAATCCAGTGGCGGTTCTCAGGAGCAGCACTGGGTAGCGCCCACGACCACCAGAGGCAATGATGCCACCCCCCAAAAAAAAACAATAACAATCCCACCATCCTGCCATCACTCCCCCCCACCAAACCAAAGCCACCACCAAAAACCACTTAGGCCCTGAAGAGTGCAACCAATATGTGCGCATTTAAGGAAAAACAGCTTTCTGATAATACGTTTATTATTGAGTGCTACTGAGTCCATTTTTACTCACAGCGACCCCACATAACATAACAGAATAGAACTGCCTTGGGGTTTTCTAAGGTGCACTCTTTCTGGGATCAGGTCATCAGCTTGATGTGCCAACCTTTCCGTAAGCAGCTGATCACTGACCTATTGTGCCCCAGGGCTCTTGGATCCTTCGAATATTGACAGTCCCTGTACTGTGAAGCCTATCTGCTCCTCACGGTGATGGAACTCTTAAAGTTGAGTTTGTAGGTAAGTCAGAACGTGCATATGGTTCTGACTTAGCTTACATTATCCAGTTCAATGTGTCCGTTTTTGGACAAAAAAGGGGTATGCACATATTAAAGCTGCATGCGCAGCAAGTTAAGGTGATTATGATGAAGAATTTGTGGGTTTAACTGTTTCAAAGTGAGGATTGTTTACTAATCTCCAAGTCAGCAGTTCCAAACCACCGGCCACTCCTTAGAAGAAATGGGAGGTTCTCACTCCTGTAACCTCACAGGGAGAGTTCGACTCTGTCTTGCAGTCTCTATGAGTCAGTATCAACTCAATGACTGTGAGTTTTTATTTATTTATTTATTTATTTTAGGCATCACTGCCCTGGTGGTGGGAGTAGGAGGCCCAGCCTTTGCTCCTGTGAGCGGGAATTGAACCTCCATCCCAGTGGGCTGCAGTCCCTCACACAACCACTATGCCACCGGGGCTCAGCCCTTTCCTGAAGATTTATGAAGCTTTCTACTCCCATAAAGAGGTACAGTCTCATACTTGCCCTCAGGAAGGGGACACAGAAGATAGGGGTGCTGTAGCAGAGTTTGGTGAAGAACTTAGATAGTGCCCAATCATAAGATAAAATAATGGCTGGGGTCTTCAAGGCTTGTCTCCAAGCAAGCCGTAATCTAAGTGAGAGGTCAAGAAAGTCCTCATGGAAGAAATCCATGAACATCAGTGACCAAAGGATTGTAGATCGTATCAGCTGAAGCCCGAGCAGGGAACAGTACCAGAGCCTAAACCAGAAGACTATGGATGACACTGGGGGCCCAAGATACATGTGTGAGAACTGCATAGGAAATAAGCCTCCAGCGATTTCCATTTATCCATAATAGAGGGATGGGAAGAAACTGGTTACTAAACAGAGTGCACTGGAAAGATGACTCTAGGAGATCAAAATGATAACCCTAACTTGAACGGGTAAACCTTGTCACTTGATCCCCTTCTGAGGCATGTGGGGCCTGATCTGGTTTGCAAGATTTTTTGTTTTTGTTTGTTTGTTCGTCTTGGGGTTGATCTCAGATGTAGTTTGTCTTTGGGGATGATGACTTAAACTTTTAAAAATCTTTTTCTATTTTTCAGGATATGAAACCCAGGATTTATGAACCTATAGCAACAGTGAGTTGATTCAGAATGTCTGGGGGATACAGTAGGGATGGGTGTAAAAGGAGGCTGATGTCAGGGAGTCCAGGAAGGAAAAGAATGCTTGAAAACGGATTGTGGTACCAGTTGTACAGTACTTCTTGATGCGACTGAACTATGGAATAATATGATGTCTGTATTATCTCCTAGTAGAATGAGGTTTTTTTTGGGGGGGTGGGAGGAGTTACAGTCTCACCTACCTACAAAGGCAGTTCTCCTATGTCCTACAGCGTCACTGTGAGTTATGATCAATTCAATGGCGGTCAGCCTGATTTGGGTTTTTTTTTTAGTATCTTATATGACATATCTAATAAGTGAAAAAAGTTACACAAAACACTGCAGAGGTGAGTGAAATACAGACACTGAATTCCAACAAAGCATTAGTGAATAATCGCAAGTTACCCGTAAAGACAAAGCCAGCTCCTGACAGCTCACTTGGGGAAATTCCTTGGGCATAAAAGGGCCAGTTCTTGAAGGATTCGAGTCTGACCTCCTCTTCTTGATACTTCTCTTTATCCACATATCTCAGGCTGTCATCCCCAAACTTGACCCGAGCCTCATACTTGGGAATGTTACCAACATCTTTCCCTACCAGGAATCCACAGTCTGGATGGAACTTCTTGTGGTCTTCAATGGGGCGTCTCCTAAGGCTGGTACCAAAGAGGATTAAGCTGCAGCAGAAGCACTGAATCCCAGATTTCACTCCTGTTAAATAAAACCCTGCAGATGCCATCTCCTGAGGGGTCCAAGAGCTATATGACTCATAGGTCACAAACGACTTCAGCCTCTTTGCTTCACTGCGCATTCTGGAGTTAAAGCCTTTTTGCATCTTTGCTCGATCTTTTTGCTCCTCCTCTTCCATTTGCTTTGCAAATTGAACTGCATCGATGCCCAGAAGGGCAGAGATCTCTAACAATGCAGAAAAATCAAACTGGGAGATCTTCTCATCAGAGACCTTCTCCTCCGTAGCCATTTTCTGAAAAGAAAAGGAGAAATCGGTTGACTGACTGTAGTAATTAATTTACAATAAAGAGCATTCCCCAGCATTTCTTTAAAGAAGGCCTACTTTGGAGGATGTCAAATCAAAAGAGATACTGCTTGGGAAGTTAAAAAGCATCGGTATCCGTTCATATAATCAATAGGCAAATGTTCACTAAATATCTACTGTCAAGTGCAGTTCGAAGATGATGCCAATGGCTAATTACATTTGGCTGTTAACTGAAAGTTTGGAAGCTGGTGTCCACTGAGAGGCACCTTAAAAGAAAAATCAATCATTGAAAGCCACCCATGGAGTGAGGGTGAATTGGAATCACTAGATGGCAACTGGCTATGGTTAGTATGTGTCCACTCATTCCATCCCCTTTTCCTCCTTACCTCCAACAGTCATAATTCATTAACCACCCACTCCATTGCCACCAGATCAACAAAGAGAAGTAAAAATAATTAACAATGCAATGTCTCAAAGACAGCAATCAATTTCCATTCATACTAAGGATCAAGACAGAATGACACAATGAGTGACCAAGGCAGAAAGCCAAAGGACCCCAATGAGGAGGAAAAGGCATTGGATCTATCAGATAAAGAAGTCAGAAGAATGATGCTTAAGTATTTTCATTTCTTTTGGGGGGGGCATCACTGCCCTCTGGTGGGAGTGGGAGGCCCAGCCTTGCTCCTGAGAGCTGCTGCTGGATTTGAACTGCCAACCCTGTGGGCCACAGTCCCACACTCAACCACTATGCCACTGGGGCTCAGCCCCGATACTTAAGTATTTTCAATGGATAGAGAAAAAGATCAAGAAAGCTACATTGGGTGGGGGGTAGTGGAGGGTAAATAGAAAATGTTGGATTCCTTTATATTAACAAAAAGAACTCTAAAAAGGAAACCAAAATAAATTAAAAGGAAAGCATGCTTATGCTCCCAGTGCTAGCCCAAATGAAAAAAAGCAAAAACAAAAACAGAAAGTAACACATGGTGGCGAAGATGTGGAGAAATTGAAACTCATATATACTGTTAGTGGGTTTGTAAATACCTACAGCCAATGTGGAAAATGATGTGGTGATCCTTAAAGCAACTGAGAATTGAAATTCCATAAGATCCAACAATACCACTAATATGCATATACCCTAAAGAAAGAAAAGATAAAACACTAGTGGATGTGTGCTCTCCCATATTCATAGCAGCACAGTTCGCAATAGCAAGGAATTGGAATTAGCCCAAATGGCCAACAGTGAGAGAAAGGATAAAGAAACTATGGTACATACACACAATGGACTACACTGTATCCCTGAAAACAGTGAAGAAAGCATGATGTGGAAGGACCTGGAAAATACTATGCTGAGTGAAGTAAGTGAAGCCTCAAAGTACACGTATTCTATGTGTCCACTACCCTAAGGAGAAACGCCAATTAAACAAGTCTTAGGGACCAATTCCTGAGCAAAAGGGGAAAGGACCACACATCACCTCCTTCTTAAGCACCTCACAAGAGCCGCCCTGAAGGAGAGGACCTCACATAGGCTAGGATCACTCCTTCGAGGGGAGAGAAAAGGGAGAAGACCATCCACTTGAGGCTACACAACTTTGAGACAAGGTTGGGGAAAATCAATGGCCCCCCACGAAAGTGGAAGGAGAACCTTGCCAGAAAAGCAAGACCAGGGGAGGGGAGCACCTACATTTTGGAGGAAACACTTATAGTTCTGGTGGTGACTACGGTGGGTGACTTGGGAGAAGTAATCTCACATGGGGAAGGGATGCTAAACAATAATTGAAGAGAACCTAGCCAGATTTTATGTTCCTGGGTAGACACCCTGAATACCTTTCTACCTAACCTTAGTGAACCACGCCATGGATTAAACACCATGATGACCTTGGACGCTGGTCTTGCAGGCAACATGGCATAACCCAGGGGCTACACCAGAGAAAACTTCACCTAGAGACCCAGCAGAATGAACTGAGCCCTGCCTCAAAGGTGCCTGCACCCTTGGACTGAGGACTGGGGTATTCGAATGGGAGAGTAAGCAGAGAGTGGCCGCTCTGGACTTGTGGAAGTTCTGGTCACTGAACTAGGGGAGGAATCTCCAGCTTGATGAGTGTCCAATAGAAAGGGATCCAGAATCACCATATATTTAGTGCCTCAATTCCCCTCATAATGACATGACACATTTTGATTTGTTGGGCAGGGATCTGAACTTGGAAAAACTGATCCAGTAAGTGTTCCCCTGGCACTTGGGTAAGCAGAGATCAATCAAATGAGGGGTTGAACTGTGTGGAGCAACAACTCGGGTTGCGGCTCACAGTAAAACTGTCTTTGCATAACTTCCTTATTCTGACAGTGTCGAGTAGTGTGTCATTAGAAAACGGATGATATTAAAATTGCCATATATCCCAGGGTGATGACTGACAATGTTTTACTGTTAGCTCAGAGAAACAACACAGTTCTGTGTTGACTACAGAGACAAGTCAAAAGATCTCAGAGGTGTATAAGGGAGAGCTTTATATCAAAAAAGCAATTGTATATTGAGAAAACGTCTCAGTCCGGTTCAGATCAAGTCCATGAATTTGATATTAGCCCCTATGTACCAAACTAGTGGATACATTCCTCTTTAGACTCACACAGCACATGCAATTATGCTGAATGCAGGAAGATCACAGGTTGGTGGGTGGGTGGAAAGACCTGTGGATCCAGAGGCAGTGGACTCATCTCCAGGACTCTGGCTACCATCAATGTGGCTCCATGTGGCTTGTCAGCAAGAATGGGAAGCAGAGAAAGAATGTAGCTCACCTCCAAGTCAGAAGAGAGGAAATTTCCAGAATCCTCAAGAGAAGACCATGCCCACAAGGAGGCTTCATCTGACTGTAACCTGATTGACAGGCTAGGCTCCACCACCCCTAGACCTATTCATCAAGTTGACGGGAAATTATGTAACTACCATATTTACTTTTCTATTTCTATGGGGTTTTTTTTTTGTCTTTCTGTGTTTAGCTAGTTTGTTTTTTTGTTTGCTGATTGGTTGGTTGCTCTTGTTGGTGTAGTTTGTCTTATGGGGTTTTGCTTTGTCAAAATACAACCCCCAAAGTAAAACTGAGTTATGCACATCCCAGAGACAAACAGATGGATTCTGTGTGCCCACCCCCCCACCCCCATAACTCTAGCCTCAATCCAAGAACAGTTACTTCTGATAACATGGCTCTGCTCACTATCTAACTTCATGAAATGACCACAGACGATAAAATAAGGGTGCTGTAGCAAAGTGTGGTGAAGAAAGCAGATGGTGCCCAGCTTTCGATCAGAAGAGTGTCTAGGGTCTTAACGGCTTGTATCCAAACAAAAAAGGCTTGTATTCAAACAAGCTCTAAGTGAGGAGCCAACTAAGTCCACAGGGAAGAAGCACACCAGCTTGTGTGATCTAAAGACGACCATAACCAAAATTCAAATATGACAGGGTGGGAAGTATCAGAGCTTAGATGGCTAACACCCAATTTGTAGAAGGTTATGGAGGACAGTGGGAGCGCCAAACCCATCTGCAGAGTAGCTAGTCAGATTGCGTTGCTGGCAGATCCCCTCCAGCCACCAGGCAAGGAGCTGGATGGAGCAGGTTTACTATCCGACAGAGATCATTGTGAACATGATCATATTGGCTCGAACTTGATGCTTTTCAGTTGACCTCCCTCTTCTGAAATTGTTCTAGGTGTAAGTACCATATATACTTTCATATGAACAGACCCAAATATCCGCTAAGGCACCTAATTTTACCACAAAAACTGCATTAGAAATATGCTGAAAACTTGGCTTTTACACAAGTATGTACAGTATTTCTCGTTGGTGCCCTGACAAAAAATTCTTCCCTGGTCTTTTAAATACCGACGGAGGTCTTTTCTTTCTTACTTATTACTTGTACTTTTGTCTTTATATTGTTATTTTTATCCGTATCACTTTGTTCCCATTTTTTATTGTTTTTGTTGAGTTTTCCAGTTTGTGAAGCACAGAAGGAACAGAGGCAGAGAGACAAGAACTGATGAAAGGGGAGGTAGTTGGGGGGCGGGAGATAGGGGGAGTGAAGGGGTTGATAGAACAAACAATGTTTGTGGGAAGGGGGAGGGAGCACGAGAACTGATTGTGATTACACAATTCATTTTAAAAGTGACTTAATGATGAAACAAGAGAAAATATTCTAAAGTTGATTGGGGTAGTGAAGGTACAATTCTTGTTACGGTTGAACTATTGAATTGTATGATATATGGATTATGTGCCAATAAAACTGCTTTATTTTTTAAAAAGGGGAGCCAGGAAAATATTACCATTTACAATAACCACTCAAAAGATGAGATACTTAAGAATAAACTTAGAGAAATAAAAGATTTGTACAAAGAAAAGTATGAAATACTACTACAAGAAACCAAAAAAAGACTGACATAAATGGGAAAAAATAGTCTATGTACATGGATAGAAGACTTACCATTGTGAAAATATCAATATTTTGCAAAATAATCTATAAATACAATCCAATTCCAATCCATATCTCAGTATCATTCTTTAAAGATATGGAAAAATGAATATGGAGAGGAAAGAAATCCAGGATAAGCACCACTAAAGAAGCCTCGTATGCCTGGCCTCAAAACCATGATAACCATGATAGTTTCAAAGACCCAATAGAACAGATCAGAGAACACACCTATAGACAAGTGATTTTTTTTACAAAGGGTCAAAATTCATTACATGGAAAAGAGTGGCTAGATACCATTGAATCAGTTCTGACTCCCACCTGTGTACAATAGAACAAAGTACCCCCCTGCTCATCCTACACCACCCTGACAATTGCTCCTATTCTTTTCATTTTGTTTTATAATCATTTTCTTGTGTGCTCATATAACTCATCACAATGCACACATCCATCCATCGTGTCAGGCACATCTGTACATTTGTTGCCATCATCATTCTCAAAACATTTGCTTTCTACTTGAGCCCTTGATATCAGCTTCTCATTTTTGTCCCTCCCTCCCGGCTCCCCCTATTTCATGAACCCTTGATAATTTATAGGTGATTATTATTGTTTTATATTTTACACTGTCTGGTGTCTCCCTTCACCCACTTTTCAGTTGTCCATCTCCCAGGGAGGAGGTTTTATGTAGTTCCTTGTAATCATTTCCCACTTTCTATTCTATCCTCCCTTCACCCTCTGCGTCCCGCCACTCTCACCACTGATTCTGAAGGGATCATCTGTCCTGGATTCCCTGTGTTTTCAGTTCCTATCTGTACCAGTGGACATCCTCTGGTCTATCCAGATTTGTAAAGCAGAATTGAGATCATGATAGTGGGTGTGTGAAGCATTGAGGAACTGGAGGGAATTTGGATGTTCCATCGTTGCTAGACAGCACCCTGACTGACTCATCTCCTTCCTGTAAGGGGATGTCCAGTTGCCTACAGATGGGTTTTGGTCCTCTCCCCCTCATTTACAATGATAAGATTTTTTGTTCTTTGATGCCTGATCTCTGATTCCTTTGGCACCTTGTGATCACACATGTGTTTCTTCCATGTGGCCTTTGTTGTTTCTGAGCTAGGTGGCCACTTGCTTATCTTCAAGCCTTTAAGACTCCAGACACTATCTCTTTTGTCAGCCAGTGTGTTAGTCTGGGTAGACTAGAGAAACAAATTCATAAACATGCATATGTATATGAGAGCATTTTATATGCAAGAGGAATGGAACATTGAGAAAACATCCCACCCCAGTCCAGTCTAAGCCCAAAAGTCTGATATTAGCCCATATGTCCGATATCAGATTCATGAGGCACATACAATGTGTAAGTCCTCTTTAGATTCATGAGGCACATATAATGATGCCAAGACAATCACTGGCCAGTGGGTGCAGTCTTGTGTATCCATCCAGTGGTGGTAGAAACATCTCAGCACTAGCAGAGACCTCTCTGTGGCTTCTTAAGTATCCCAGTACTGGCAAAAGTCTCCGTATGACTTTTCTGCCTTCAGAGGTCTGGTTCCATCAGGGTAAAACCAGGTGTCTTCTCCTCAGAGATGTCTCACATCTCTGTATGTATCTTCTCAGTGGGACATCTTCAAGTCTCTCACCTCCACGGGGGAAATACATCCAGATTTCCCAGAATTCTCAGAGAAAGCCATGCCCACACAGAGGTCTCATTGGCTACCTCCAGACTGACAGACTAGACTCCACTCTTACACTCCCAATCCTGAAATTGACACCAGAGTACATGACTGCCACAGCCGGGCACCATCAGCTTTCTTGACCACACTTGCTTATGCACCCTCTTGTCTTCAGCAACTGTGTCAGGAAGGTGAGCATCATGGAATGCCAGCTTAATAGAGCATTGAGGGAGTACCAGAGTAGAGGCCTAGTGTCCATCTGCTACCTTAATATTAAACCTATAAATATATGCACAAAGATCTATTTCCCCAGCCTCATCTAAGTTCTGCTGAAATCTCTTCAGCACCCAGCAACACACAGGCCACCACAGTACAACAAACTGACAGACAAGTGGTGAGGGTTATCAACTTTCAGAAAATCTCACAATTTTATTTTGATCTGGATATGGGTTGTTACTTTACATTATTTGGGTGTGTTCAACAGGATTCAATTGGGAATTAACCTACTTCTCTTGATTTCTTGGAGAGCGTTGGTCCCAATCATGAACCCTTGACCTCCCTGAGACCTCAGGGGTTGTTTAAGGAAACCCTCTCGAATCCTAAGTCTTTACTGTGTTGGAAACAGCTCTTCAGGAGACCCTCTGTCCCTCTTTTCATGGTACTTTCAAGTTCCTGTTCCCCTCCGGAGTACCCTGTGGGGTTCATTGCTAAATTAAGTGTGGCGGGTCTGCCTTCTAGTGGACGTTTTGTGTCCCCGAACCCCTTTTCCTGTCTGGGGTCCTCTTTATACTTTGACATCAGATTCTTCGAGACAGGGAGAATGCCAGATCCCAGGCTGAAGCAGCAACACCGACTGGGCCTTCAGTAGCAGTTTTATGAATAAGCATCATGGTTTAGTCTTTGATTTAGGCTGCGGGCAGTCCCTTCCGGAAAAACAACACAACCCCCAAACCTCAAAAGCACTCACATCTAGTCGATTCAGATTCACACCAACCTTCTGTAGTGGGCCAGGGTAAAACTTCCCCCTGGGTTTCGGAGATTGTACATGTTCACGGGAATAGAAAACCTTGTCTTTCTCCCACAGGGCGGCGAGTGGATTCGAACTGCTGACCTTAGAGCTAGCAGCCAATGCCTAACCACAGTCCCACAAGATCACTCAAGAATTTAGGGTCGGGCTGATTCCCGGTGGCGTAGTGGTTGTGCGTGGGACTGCGGCCCATCGGGTTGGAGGTTCAAATCCAGCAGCAAGGCTGGGCCTCCTATTCCCACCACCAGAGGGCAGTGATCCCCCCCCCAAAAAAAAAAGAATTTAGGGTCTTGATGAAAATGTATGAACCTGGTACGTACATAATTTAGCAAATCTGCTCATGGGACCAAGCGAACGCATGCTCCCCTTGTCAGGCCCCAGGTTCCAGACACACCTGCTCATAGTCGGAGGGCGAGGGGCCCGGAGTGGTGGGGACTGAGCTGCAGGCGGTGACCTTGCTCGGGCGCCCTGTCCGCTCCTGCCTCCCACCAGCCGTAGTCCCAGAGAACAAGGGTTCGAGCCCGGGTGGCGGCAGCCAGAGGCAGAGCGGGTGGCGCCCTCTGCTGGTTGTCCTGGCAGTGATGGGAGCGAGCGGCTTCGGCGCCCGCGGGAACCATAGCCGGGCTGATGACGTCCGAGTCTAGCGTCCAGGAGCGCGGAGCGTGCGTGGGGCGTGCGTGGGGCGTGCGTGCGTGGAGCGTGCGTGGGGCGTGCGTGCGTGGGGCGTGCGTGGGGCGTGCGTGCGTGGGGCGTGCGGACGCTGCAGTCTGCGCTCGTCCCTTCCGTGCTGGCGCACGCGGCGAGCAGTCCGGGGGTGGGGCTGGGGGCCCGCCGCGGCAGGAAGGAGAGCCTGGAGGGCTCCACCCCGCGGCGCTGCGGGAGGCGGGGCGCCTGCCCGGCCCTGCCCCCTCAGGACGCCTCCCCCGACGTCCCCACCAGGGACTGAGTGCCAGTTTGTTTCCTGACGCCCCAGCTTCCTCCTGCCCCCTGTCCCCAGAGACCCCTCTGGGCGCCAGCTTCCCGCAGCGGGACGCGAGGAACTGGGTTCAATCCCCAGCGAGGGGCCTTCGTCTCCCGCCGAGGTTGAAGTCTGGTAGACCGAACCCATTTACCCTAGACAGCCCCGGGTCGTAACCCCGGAGCGACCAAAGGAGCAGCTGACCCTCCTTCTCTTTGCCTCTCAGGACACACAGAAAGACCACCTTGTGGCAACATGCCACTGAAGTGCTTGTCTGACAGACCGCCCACCGGCACGCCTCGTGGATAGTGCCCTGTTGTTCCAACGACCAGCTAGGGTCAGCCACTCCTCCG
>PVJH01038325.1:0-17242 GCA_004026705.1 Nesogale talazaci | reverse complement strand
GGTCAGATTTGGTGGGGAAATCCATTCACAGATCCCCTCCTTGGGCTCTTCTCTAGCTGAGTGGTAAACAGGTCAAGGTGTGAGGAAACTAGCTCAGGCTGTGCTCTCAGATAGTTGGGTCTTGTGCCACCTTGGCTCAGTGGGGACTCTCAGTGGTTTGGCAGGTAGGTCCTGGTAATCCCCCAAGGGAGGCCTGGTGACATAGTGGTTACGGGTTGGGCTTCGACCTGCAAGGTCCACCATTCAAAATCACTGAGCGCTCTTCAGGAGAAAGAGGGGACTTCCTACTCCTGCTCAGCGTCATAGCCTCAGAAACTCACAGGGGTACTTCCCTCCTGCCCTGAAAGGTTGCTTTGAGTCAGCAGCCACTCTCGAGCACTGAGTTTGGTTTTTGGAATCCCCCAGGATGTGACCCAACAGTGTAATCAACCCCAGGAGGGGCTCTACTTCGGGCAGCAAAGCAATTGTAAGAGGATCATGGAGGAATGCAAGCTCCTTCCTCAGGCCGCAGCCCTGCAGCAATTCAAAGGAAGGTTTCTCGGGGGCTGTGGCCCCCTCCTACATAAGCAACCTCTGTGGAAAGACTTGTCTCTTGTTGCTGCTCTGGATCCTGCATCTGCCTCATCCACCTCTGGCTCTTTGGAGTTTAGCCCATGGCCAGCCCTGAGAATTATCATTGACCTGCCATGTTGTCCTTTGACCTTTGACTCATGACTCATTCACTTCTTCTTCCACCATCCTGTGGCCTTCTTGTCTCCCAATCTATCTTACTGCTTCCTAGTTTGCAGTCCCGATGACATCTGGTCTGCATACTTAAATTTGACTGGAGTTACATGCTTATACAACTGTAAGAGTCGCTTTTTTGATACAAATTTCTTTCTTTATATTCACACTGTTTTTGCTTCTCTAGGGAACCCAGCGTTTAAGACACGGCCCAAGATGGGACCACCCCAAATTCAAGTTTGGGTAGATCATAAATCTCCGACCAGATCCTTGCCTTAAACACAGAGTGTTCAGTATTGTACTGTGTCCACCACCGCCCCCGCCTCCCCAGACATGTTAGAACCTCAACATACCTGTTAGGGTTGTTGTCATGAGTAGGATCAGGCTTAGAGTATACCTGTGCATGTAATCCCACTTGAGAACGGTTTTCTTTGTTGTATTTATGGGGGCCTATCAATGTAGTGTCTTAAACTCATCACTTTTGAGCCATAAAACCAAGAACTGTAGTAGTTAGATGATTTTATGTCAACTTGGATACTACAGATATGGAGCCTAACCCGTCAATCAGATCACAACCTGATGGTGCCTTCTTGCAAGTATGGCCTCTTAGAAAAGAGTGAGGGGCTCTGAGAAATTCTTTTTCTGTGACTTTGCCTTTCAACCTGCTCGATCCTGAGAGCTGTTGGCACCCTGTCCTGTTTTCAGGAACTTTGAATCCTAAGCTCAGTACCCACTGGCCTATAATCATCTGCTTCTTGCTCACCATTCTGCACCACCAGTTATGTGGATGGATCTGGAGAGGAACTTATGGACTAGCATTGGACTTCTGGACTTGAGATGAACTAAACTAGAATGCTTTCTTCTTTTTTGGTTATTATTTTTATTTTAATCATTTTACTGGGAGATCTTACAGATATCATAACATTTCATAGTTCAATCACATCAAGCAGTATTGTACAATTATTACCAAAATCAGTTTTATCTCTCAAAATTCCTAAGATGCAACTCGATTGATCAAACATGACCAGAAAAGCAGCACCCTCCTTGTCATCAATTTTAGAACCCTTACTATTCCTCTATACTTGTCACTATTGGCTCCTGGCTCCCCTTCCCCTGCCTCCTCCACTCCCATATCCCTCAGGAACCACTGGTCCAGTAGCGTCTCTGTAAGATTGTCTATCCTGCCTATCTTGCATAGATACACACACACAGAGAACATATCGTCACAATACTAATAGGTATCCTGACAGAGAGCAGATGAATATTGCTCTATTAATTAGAGAGAAGGTGCATAATGTTCTCCAGCTCCTCCCATGCGGCAATGTGCTTCATGCATTCATCATTGTGAATGAGGGGAATTGTGGGGTGGGGACCTAAAGAACGTCTGTAGGCAACTGGACATCCCCTTACAGATGGGTTACAGGAAGGAGACGAGCCAGTCAGGGTGCAGTGTAGCCATGATGAAACATACAACTTTCCTCTAGTTCTTAAATGCTCCCTTCACCACCACCCCATCATGATTCCAAGTCTACCTTACAAATCTGGCTAGACCAGAGGATGTACACTGGTACAGATCAAAGCTGGAAACACAGGGAATCCAGGAGAGATGAACCCCTCAGGACCACCTGTGAGAGTGAAGGAAGGTGGGTAGAAAGGGGAAACCAATCACAAGGATCTACATATAACTCCCTCCCTGGAGAACGGATAGCAGAAAAGTGGGTGAAGGAGACATTGGACAGTGTCAAATGTCTAATAACATGACAAAATAATAATTTATAAGTTATCAACGATTCTTGAGGGAAGAGTGGTAGAGCAGAAGGGGAAAATGAGGAGGTAATACCAAGGGCTGAAGTAGAAGGCAAATGTTTTCAGAATGATGGATGGCAACAAATGCACATATGTACTTGACACCATGGATGGATGGATGAATGGTGATAAGAGTTGTACAAGCCCCCAATAAAATTAAAAAATAAATAAATAAGTAAAAATAAAATAGATAGAGAGAAGGCATGTAATAAACCACCAGTCCAGTCCCCCTTTGTTCCAGAACTGCAATATTCCGGGTCCTGTTTGCCTAGCAGCTCCTACGCTCTTTTCCTCTTCAGCATTCATGTCTGAGGGTCCTAAATGTCTCCACTGCTATTCCTTCAGTCAGGGATGGAGCAGGCTAGTGTCCCACCCCCTGTTATACCTTTAGACATTCCGTTTGACCCCGCTGTGAATAATCCCCAACCAGGTCAGATGGGGTGCCAAGTACTGACCCCACTCCCACCCCAGTCAGAAGTCTACAATTGAGATACTTCCGGGACTTTGAAGCTTCGCTCTCATCACTGGTCTGTTGTGCTCCCCTCTTTATTTGCCCCCATGTGTGGGGTCAGACTGGCCACTCTTCCCGAGCTGTATTTCCAAGGTTGTTATCTGTAGGGCTGTCATCTGGGGAGAGGACATCAGGTGTCGAGCTGAGGCCGACCCTGCAGTCATCTCTGGGAAGAAGAGGTCTACTCTCGCTCTCCCTTTCCTGTGAAGATATAAACAGTACCCTCCCCTTGAGTGGGTTAATGTCTTGATCCACCCCACCCCATTGTGGTCATTTTTCTTCCCCCACCCCTCTGTGAGCCTAAAATGTATCTGGCGGGGAGGGGGGCGGGGAAAGAGTAACAGATATCTTTCATCACAGATGCTATCTGCAGGGGATGCCTTCTTGATTTATAATTACTTCTTAATGTAAAATCTTTCTTATGTGGAGATGAATATCATTCGTTTTGTTGCTCTAGACAACCCAACCAAGCACAGCAGAGAACGTGCAGAAAAGCAACCAAACCTGGGGAAAGACGGATGCTATGTGGAGGTCTCCAAGAAATGGCAGGAACACTAGAGAAGATGAGACAAGGACGTGTTTGCAGAGAGGACAGAGAGCTTTCCCCTGAGGCTGGCACCCTGAGTTTGAACCTCCTAAACAGTGTATTTCTGTGAGAAAAAAAAAAGTAATTAGGACAAAGATCAGATTCACGTCTCAAAGCAAGTAAGTCTTACCTATCTTAGAACTTACTTCCCACCCTATGGAAAAAGGGATCCGCAGAAGCACACTTCTTATTGTCTGCCAGCCACTCACATAGACAGTCCTAAAGGTAGGCATTGCCACAAACATCACCCAAAATACTCCTCCAAGTAGTCTCCTTCATGTCTGCTGTCTGCTTCTTTCAGAAAGCTTAAATCACTTGCTCACACCAACCAATCTTTACAACATCCCCAGAGGTCCCAAGACCAGACATTATTTCTTCTGCTTTGTCAGTGTGGAGGTGGAGTGAAGGAAGTTGACACAGCCTCTGATCATTACGTAACGGGGCAGTTTTTGAGGTCTTGGATCTTGGTGTTCTTTTCGCTCATCTCCAGAGTCTTCATCCTTTCCTCATTGGTGTCCTCCCCTCCCTGGGGCTAGTAAAGACTAGGGATCTGAGTAAGGAGAGTTCAGTGGGAGTTTCAGCCCCGAGCATTCTGCTTCCACGGGGAAAGTCTCCCTCCTCATGTTGATGCCACTGCAAATAGAGCTCTTCTTGCAAGTGTGCATCAAGGGGACTCTGTAAGTCATGACCAACGCAACACCATGGTCATCATGGAGGCCATTGTTCAAGAAAGGCAAACAGAAGCAGTACTAGGTATTTGCTAAGGGCCAGGGTCCTGGTGTGCAGAAGATGTCTTTGGACCGATGTCCACAGGAACGGTCCATAGGAGGTCAGAGTAGCAGAGACCTCTACAGAATTCTGGCTGTAGATTGTTGGGCTGTCATAAGATGCCAACACACAGCAACTCCCTATGCAACAGAACCAGGCTCCACCTGGCACTGGGCCTTCCTCACAATATTTGGAGGAAGTCCACTGTTGCAGCTACTGTGTTAATCCATCTCTTTGAAGATCTTCCTCTTTTACATCAACCTTCTGCTTTACTAAGTATGGTGTCTTTCTCAAGGAACTGTTCTCTCCTGATGAAATGTCAAGAGTTTCCAGATGACTCCACACTTAAGCCATCCTCACTTGTCAGGAGTATTGATTGTACTTCTTCTCACATAGATTTGTTTCTCTGACATTACACTTCAAAGGCATCTTGATCTCCCTTACTCATGGACCAGCTTTCTCACATGTGTGAGGCGATTGAAAATCCATTGACTTGAGTCAGGCGCACCTAAGTCTTCAAAGTGATAGCTTTGCTTGTGAACACTTTCAAGAGAGGTTTTGTGGCAAATTTTCCCAAATCCATTGTTAGATTTCTTAACTAACAGGTTGTAGAGCCAGGTTAAATGAAATCCATAGTTACTTCAATATTTTCTCCAATTACTCATCCAGTTGTGACGATTCATATTTTTTAATTATGTTGAGGCATAATTCATAAGTGACACAAGTTCTTTTTTTTTTAATTTAGCAAGCAAAGTTGTGTGATCTGCCTATCAAAGATTGTTAATGGACTTTGTTCTAATCCTCATACCATGTTACTCTTAATACAGTTCAGTTTCTTAGATTAATTTGCTCAGCATACAGAGTGAATACGTAAACTGAAAAGACATTGCTGATATACACTTTTCCTGAATATAAACCACATTTAGGCCCTTCTTCTGTTTGAATGACAACTTTTTGATCTAAGTATGAGTTTCATTTAAGCAAAATTCAATCTTCTGGAGTTCCAAATATTCAGTCTTTACAATTATATCCATAATTTTCTGTAGTCCACACATTGGAGTATCTTTGCATATTTCCCTAAGTTAACGTCTTTATAGTATTCTTGGCTTTCAGACAAGATCTGACGTCATGAATGAAATCCCTCCTTCGATAGGCTCTTCAGAATATGGCTTGACTTTCAGACAGTTCTCTGCTGATGCATACCTGCAGCCATTTTAAAATTTATCTTCAGTAAAATTTACTTGCATGGGATATTAATGTCATCGTTCCATATCTGCACAATGCAGTGGGCTACTTATATTTAAATAGGGCAGAAGTATGGATCTTTCTCAGTTGGTTGACGAGGTAAGGTATCCTCCAAATTTCTTGGAATGAACAAGTGAGTGCTTCCAATGTCTTATCAGATTGTTGGAACATTTTGATTGGTTCCTGTCAATTCCTGGAGCCTTGTGTTTTCATCAGTGACTTTAACACCCCTTGAATATCATCCTTCAGTATTGTCAGTCCTTCCTTCTATGCTGCCTCCTAAATGGATGGATAGCCAAAACTTTTTGTTACAATGGCTCTGGCTATTTCTTTTGTCTTCTTTTGATGCCTCCTGGGTCACTAAATTTTTATGCATAGACTATTTCAATGTTGCAATCTGAGCTTAAGTTTCTCTTCTTCCGTTCTTTCAGCTTGAGAAATGCTCAGCATGTTCTTTCTGGATTTCTAACGCCAGATCTTTGCCTATTTCATTAGAATCCTTTGTCTTGTCAAGACACTTATTGAAATCTTGTGTTCAATGCTTTCATCTTAGGTTTTAGTCCTTCAGTTGCTTTACATTCACGGACACACTTTCGAGTTTCTTCTGGAATCTATTTTGGGTCTTTTTCTCTCCTTGTTAGTGACTTTCCTTCATGTATATCACCGATGTCATCCTACTTGAGTCGCCTTTGGTCATTAGTGTTCAATGTGTCAAATCTATTATTGAGCTGGTCTTTAAATTCAGGTGAGATAGACTCAAGGTCAAATGTACCCTTACTATTTGTGTTGTTGAAAAATACTATTTCCGTGAATAAGTCATAGTCTTGCAAAATTATATCACATGACTTCAACTTTGTTTCTATCTCCAAGGCCATATCACCCAACTATCAATCCTTCTTTGGTTCCAACTTTCACATTCCAGGTGCCAGTAATTCTCAACACATCTTGATAGTACATTCAACTTCAGATTGCAGAACTTGGTGCTGATGTATCCATCAGGCTTTTGTAGTGTAGTGGCTGGCATTTATGTGAAGCTGGACATTCTGCTGCTTGCATTTCAAATGTCTCAAGGTCACCCATGGTGGACAGGTTTCAGCGGAGCTTTTAGTCAAGCCAGGGAGAAAGGCTTGGTGGTCTACTTCCCCCAATATCTGCTTCCTCAACATAGAGTCAATTTTAAAGACCCAGATGAAGTAAAACTTTCAGGATCTTTATTTGCTGATGTAGCATGACTCAAAAATGGGAAAGAAGAAGAGAAATACAGCAACAAATATCCATTGGTAATCAGAACATTTACTACATGAAATATCAATCAAGGAAAATCGGAAGTTGTGAAAAATGAAATGGACTTGAAGATCAATATCTTAGACATTAGTATGCTGAAGTGGACTGTATTTGCCATTTTGAATCAGAAAATCACATGGCTCATCGTGCTGGGAATGGGAAATTGAAGAAGAATTGCATTCGGTTCATTGTCCAAAGCTCATTTCAAGATCTATCCTGGTACAGTGCCATGAACAATAGAATAATATCCATAAAACTTCAAGAAATACTACTAATAGGGCTATTATTCAGATTTATGCACCAACCACTAATGCCAAAAGGAAAAAAAGTGGAAGATTTTACCAACTTCAGCACTCTAAAATTGATCAAACATGCAATCAAGATGCATTGATCACTACTAGTGAGAATCTGTCAGGATTTACAACCTTGAAAACCACATGGGGCTGCCTAGTTCTTTCTTAGAGGGGTGCTACAAGGAGGACTCCACTAGAAAGTGATTGTGTGTGTGAGTGTGTGTGTGTGTGTGTGTGTGTGTGTGTTTGAGCACTAGGAGAATCGGAAATATCTTTGAAATCTCACAGGAAGCCATTGAAGGTGTAAATATTAGTCTCTTCCTGTCTGGAAAAGAGTGATTAAAAATCAAAAGATACATGGAAACAATAAGTGCAAGGACATGAGCTTCAGTCTCCAGGACCCTGAGATCAGAATTTGTGGTAGCCTAGCCACCACTATCAACTGCTCTGAAATGGATCTCATTAAAGGGCTGTAGATACAATGGGAGAAAAACATGGAATAAAACTCCAAATCACAAAGGAGAACAGGCTTACTGGTTGGGTAGAGACTGGTGGAACCTCTGAGATGAAGTCAACCTTCAAGTCTGGATCTGAATTCACTCTCCTCCCTTTCCCCTCCTCTGCCCAGTGACTCAATTTTCAGCCCAACAATAGACACGAAGGCAACAATGACAACAGGGCGGGGCACAGATTTTAGAATAATCAATATTTGAATTAAAAAGGCAGCATTTATACAATGACAAAGTTCAGAAGGTTAGAAAAGATGGGAAAATTAAGACAAAGAACAAAAAAAACAAAAACAAAGAACAAGTAAATAAAATGATTGTACATTGAGGGGTATTACAGGAGTAAGAGGCACATGAATTCTAATGTTTAACTGAAGACCTGCTCTGTAAAACTTTACTCAATTCACAGTATTTTTTTTTCCCAAAGAAAAAGACGAACTGTGTGTTCGTAATTTTTGAAACTGGCTGTGGAAACATTAGGTTCATTTGTATAGTCTCCCTTCTTTCCAATATACTTGGAATTTTGTATAATAAGTTGAAAATAAAATTAAATTGAAAATAAACATATTTTCTATAATAAGTCTACTTCTAAGAAATAAGACAACATATAAACAACGATGTTTGTTTAAAGACTACATATAATGGAATAGAATAAGTGTCCAATCATCGGAGAAATGGTTAAGTAGATTATAGTAATCCTTTGTTAAGTACCCTCCAATTATGTCTAGGAATAATCCTTAATGGCATGAGAATTTGCTTATGTACTATTAGCTGAAAATTACATCAAGATTATATTATGATCACAGAGGAAATCTATCCACATGAAAGACAGAATTTATTTCTAAGTTATTCTTCCTACCATGGTTACTATTAGAGTGCATAAGATGTAGTTCAGAGGATGGATTCTGGAGGGAGTGGGCACCTCAGATCAGCCATGTAAATGTATGACTTTAACTCCAATCTTTATTATTTGAAATGAAGATGATGTTGGTACCCTGGTGATAGTGTGCAATTTGTGCTGGGCTGCTAACCTCAAGGTTGGTGGTTCAAGCCCACGGCCTCTCTTTGGGATAAAGACAAAGCTGTCTGCTCTTCTAAAGGTTTACAGTCTACGAAGAGACTCTATGTAAAGTCACTATAAGTTAGAATTAACTTGATGACAGCGGTTGTGGGGTTGGTGTGTTTTTAATGTGGTAAGATGTGGCAAAATTGATTTCTTCAAAAACACCTAGAATAATGATACCACATAGCTAACAGTAACTGCTGACTCTTGTTACCATATATTACTGTTGTTGGCAGCCATCGTGAGAGCCCTGACTTATGGTAACTCCATGAACAACAGAACAAAGCTCTGCCTACTCCCAGTTCTGCTCTATCTACATGATCGACTGTGGCCTGGCCATTGAGATCGATGAAGTTAACGTGGCTGATTTCTGGAACTTGGTGCTGCCTTGGGGTGCCATCAAGTCAGTTCTAACTCATCATGATCTTATGTGCAACAGAACAAAATACTGCCTGACCCTGCACCATCCTGTTTGTTCTTATGTTTGAGTCCATTGTTACAGCCACTTTGTCAACCCACCTCATTCAGGAGTGCCTGCTCCTTCACTGTTCCTACACTTTACCAAGCCTTATGTGCTTCTCCAGGGACTGGTCTTTCCTGACAACATGTCCAAATTACATGAGACAAAGTCTTGTCATGTTGGCCTCTAATGAGCATTAGGGCTGAACTTCTTCCAAGATGAATCTGCGTATTCTTTTGACAGTCTGTAGTACTTTAAATATTCTTCACCATCATCACAATTCAAACATATAAGGGGATACCCCTAAAAAAAACAGAATTGCACTGAACAGAGTAGGGCTTTCATAATACACATTTTTCCAGATAAGTGAGTATGAAGCAACTCACTCTGGGAGCATGCACCCAGTGACATCACCTGGGAAGGTTCTCTGGTCACAGTGAACTTTTTCATTTAAAAAGTGTTGCTTGAACCTTGTGTTTTGTGATGGCCGATTTAAGAGAACAGCATGTGGCTGTGAAATTTTGTTTCCTGCTTTGGAAAAATTCCATAGAAACTGTTGTGATGTTGAACACAGCTTATAAGAGAACAGCGCTATGGGAAAAACTCAAGTGTACAAATGGTTTTCTCATTTTAAAAAAGTGAAATGTTGATCGATAGCAAACCTCATTCTGGATGTCTGCCAACTTCCCGAATGGATGAAAATGTCAATAATGCATTTGGAGTTCTTTCAGACTATTAACCAAGCTTTCTCTTTAGAAGTTCTGAAAATATTGCACAACAGTGTGCAACAAAAAATGGCCTGAATTGTGGCAGATGAGGGACAGATTTTGCCATCAGACGATATAACTACTTATGCAGCCATCTCAGTGTGCCAGTTTTGGGGAAAAACAAACAAACAACAACAACAAAAAAAAACCAGCATGCTTCCCTTGCTCTCCATACCTTACTCATCTGACCTCACTCCATGGGACTTCTTTTTGTTTCCACAAATGAAAAGGGACATCACAGGGCAGTTATTTAAGACATAGAAGAAGTAAAGAAAAAAATGAAGGAGGTGCTGTCAGTCATCCAAATAGATGAGTTTGAAAGATATTTTCAAGAATGGAATCACAGATCTGACAAATATATTAGGTATTATGGAGAGTGCTTTGAAGGTGATATGGTTGTTTTTTGGGGGGGAAAGTAAATACATTGCCTAGGGAAAAAGAACCCAGTTTTTCTGTGGGCAACTGTTTCTATAGTTTCCTCTTCAGTCTTTCTTATTCAATGCCCCCACTTTCACATGCATATGAAGCAATGTAAACACCTGGCTTGGGACTGCCTTCCATTAGTTCTGTAAATCACAGCCTTGCTTAACACTTGGAAGAGGTCTTTGGAATATTTTTGTTTGTTTTGTTTTGTTTTGTGGCCATCACTGCCCTCTGGTGAGAGTAGGAGGCTCAGCCTGGCCCCTGAGAGCTGCTGCTGGATTTAAACTGCCAACCCAGTGAGCCACAGTCTCACACACAACCACAACGCCACTGGGGCTCAGCCTGAGGTCTTTGGAATACTATGTATCCTTAAAAAACTTTAGAAGACATAGACAAAATTAGACAAAATTATGCTTAGCAAAGTAAGTCAATCTCAAAATGATCATATTTGAGGATTATGAAAATGAAAAGATTTTTTTTTAAAGAAAACTGGTTTTCACTCCAAAGGATAAGATTCTAACGACAAGGTAACAAGGGAGTAGTGAGGAGAAAGAGGAAAGGGACAGGAAACTATGGAGGAAGCATAGGAAGAGAAAGAGAAAAAAAAGATGACAGAAGTGTGCATAAATTTCACACACATACATACACATATTGATCCATACACACACATGCACTTATGTACACACACATATAGACATATACAATGCAGTTCTTTAAAAAGATATCTTTTTAATTTTTTTTTTGTGGGCATCACTGCCTCTGGTGGTCATGGGCGCTACCCAGTGCTGCTCCTGAGAGCTGCTGCTGGATCTGAACCGCCAAGCCCATGGGTTGCAGTTCCACACTCAACCACTTACGCCACCGGGGCTCAGCCCTAAAAAGATATCTTGTATGACATCTTTGATCTCTTCACTGCTGCTTTCATGTGGATTCAAGCAAAACAAAATCCTTGGCAATTTAAACCATTTCTCTGTTATCGTAATGTTATCTATTGGCCCAGTTCTGAGGCTCTGGATCTTTTTGACATTGAGTTGCTGTGTCAGTCCAGGTAAACTAGAGAAATGGATTCATAGACACACATATGGATATGAGGGTATGGTTTATAAACAAGAGGAATGGGACATTGAGAAAGCATCCCAACCCTGTACAATTCAAAGTCATAAGTCCATTATTAGCCCATATGCCCAATATCAGTCTATAAAGTCTCCTTCCAACTCATGAAATCACAGGCCTGTGGGTGCAGAATCCCAGCACCAGCAAGGACCTCCCCATGGCTCCTCGTTTCCAGGCCTCAGGGTCCATCAATAGCATCCAGTGGTGGTAGAAGCAACTCAGCACTGGCACGGGTCTCCACGTGGCTTCTCCAGCTTCAAAGGTATGATTCCATCAGGGTAAGGCCGTGTGGCTTCTCCTCCGGCTCCTTCAGCTCCTCAGACGCTGCCATCTTGTCTTATCTGTAATTCATCGTCTCTGAGACGAACTCCCAACAACTGGGGAGATAGCTTCTCATCTCCATGAGGGAAATATCACGAGATTTCCCAGACATCTCAGGAGAAAGCCATGCCCACACGGAGGCCTCATTGACTACTCAATAGCTATCTCCAGATTAACAGGCTAGACTCCACCCCTACATCTCAATCATGAAATTAGCATAAGTACATGACCACCACAGTTGCAATCCATACTGAAGGCTGTACACCTTGATCATCAACAAGTGCTTGCCTTGAGATCTCCTTGCTTACCCCGAGTAAGGTTGTATTACTTGCATATGACAAGTTCTTAATAAGCACTCCTCTGATCTCGATAACACATTCTCGTCATATCATCTAGCTGCTCTGATTATTTGCTCAGGGTATACATTGAGTAAGTATGGTGAGAGACTACACCCTTGGTGCACACTTTTCTTGATTTTAAACCACGCAGTATTTCCCTTGTTGTTTGCACAGCTGCCTCTTGATCCATGTAAAAGTTCTGCAGGTGGACAATGAGTGTTCTGGAATCCTCATTCTACTCAAGGCCATCTAGAGTTTGCTATGATGCACACAGTCGAAAACCTTGGCTTAGTCAATAAAACACAAGTGAACTCCTCTCTGGTATTCTCTCCTCTCAACCAAGATTCAACTGACTTCAGTAATGATATCTCTTGTTCCATATCCTCTTTTGAATCCAGCCAGAACCTCTGATAGCTCCCTGTCAATACATTACTGCACCATTGTTTGATGATCTTCAGCAGAAATTCACTTGTAAATGATGATGGTCTGTAAATTGAGTTTTTTATTTGGTCACCTTTCTTTGGAACAGGTACAAATACAGACAGCTGACCAAGTAGGGTATCTTCCAAATTTCCTGACATAGACAAGTGAGTTCACCAGCTTGTTAACACATTTCAACTAATATTCCTTCCATTCCTGGAGTCTTGTTTTTGTGTAAAGTTTTCAGAGCAGCTTGAATTTTTTTTTAAATCATTTTATTGGGAGCTCATACAACTCTTTTCACAAACCATGCATACATCCACTGTATCCTGCACATTTGTACATTTGTTGCCATCAGCATTCTCAAAACATTTTCTTTGTACTTGGCAGCTTGGACTTCTTATAGCACCACTTGTTCTTATTAATAAGGTACCTCTTGAAATGGTGAAATGCTGACTAGTTCTTTTTAGTATAGTGACTCTTTTCTTTCCATTTTCCTTTCATGTTTCCTATATCATTCAATATTTTATCTACAGAATCTTTCAATATTGCAACTTGAAACTTGAACTTTTTCTCCAGTTCTTTCAGTTTAAGGTATGCTGAGTATGATGTGCTTTTTGACAAGTTTTTGGTGTTGCAAAATTCTATTATGCGAGCTAAGCCCTGGTGGCAGTGATTGTGTGGGACTGCGGCCCACAGGGTTGACGGTTCAAATCCAGCAACAGCTCTCCAGGAGCAAGGCTGGGCTTTCTACTCCCACCAGGGCAGTGATACAAAGAAAAAGAAATTCTATTATGCGATCTTGGCTTCATTTCTATCAACAAGACCACATTTTCCAACTACTGGTCCCTCCTCTTTGTTTCCAACTTTTGTATTCTGATCACCAATACTTATCAGTGGAACTTATTTGCATATCTGATCAATTTTCAGACTGAAGATGCTGTAGAATTTGCCAATATCCGCATCACTAGTTTTATTAGACATAAAGCTAGAATGCTCCTTAAAGACAAGGATAACAAGACAAAGACTCATACTATGGAAATGTGGTCAGGAGAGATGAGCCCCTAGAGAAGGACTTGAGGCTTGATTAAAGGCAAGGGCCATGAGTAAGAAGGTCCTGGACAAGATGGATTGACAAAGTGATTACAACAACAAGCTCAAACATAAAGACAATGTGAGATGGAGCAGGATGGAGCGGTTGTGGTGGTCATGTGCTTCTGTTAATTTCATGATTGAGATGTAGGGGTGGAGGCTAGCCTGCTAATCTGGAGATAGCCATTGAGTAGCCAATGAGGCCTCCATGTGGGCATGGTTTTCTCCTGAGACTTCTGAGAAATCTTGTGATATTTCCCTCATGGAGATGAGAAGCTATCTCCCCAGTTGTTGGGAGTTCGTTTCAGAGACAATGAACTACAGACAAGACAAGATGGCAGCATCCCAGAAGCTGAAGGAGCCGGAGGAGATGCCACACGGCCTTACCGTGATGAAACCAGACCTCTGAAGCTGGAGAAGCCACGTGGAACCCCATGCCAGTGCTGAGTTGCTTCTACCACCACTGGATGCTGTTGATGGACCCTGAGCCCTGGAAGCAAGTAGCCATAGGGAGACCCCTGCCAGCGCCAGGATTCCGTGAGTCAGAAGGAGATGTTATGACTGATATTGGGCATATGGGCTAATATCAGACTTATGACTTTGAATTTGACTGGATTGGGATGCTTTCTTAATGTTCTACTCCTCTTGTTTATAAACCGTACCCTTATATTCATATGTGTGTCTATGAATTTTGTTTCTCTAGTCTACCCAGACTAACACAGCGGTGTTTCATTCTGTAGTACACAGGGTCACTAAGAGTTGGAAAGGACTCCACGGCATCTTACAAGAGCAGCTTTCGCAGTTGGTGCATAATGTAAGTAATAGTTGTATTGAGTGGATTTCCTTGTATGTAGACATGCATTGTACTTCAAGATAGATCTCACAACGTCCTTTTTTTTGGGGGGGGGGGACATCACTGCCCTCTGGTGGTCCTGGGAGCTACCCAGTCTTGCTGCTGCTGGATTTGAACCACCAAGCCAGTGGGCCGCAGTCCTGCACTCAACCACTATGCCACTGGGGCTCAGCTACAAGGTCCTCTTTGATAGTGAATGCAACATCATTCCTCTAGAACAGTAATTCTCAACCTTCCTAGTGCTGCAACCCTTTGAAACAGTTCCTCATGTTGTGGTGACTCCCTCCCCACCCCAATCATAAAATTATTTTCATTGCTACTTCATAACTCTAATTTTGCTACTGCTGCAAATCAGATGACCCCTGTGAAAGACTTGATCGACACCCCAAAGGGTTGAGATCTGCTGCTCTAGGATCTGTCATTACCAGCAGAAGAAAACATGATTTTCTGATTCCAACAGGCCCAGGCCAGTCCATTTCAGCTGACAAGCACCTAGAATCCCAGGCTGGAAGCAATTCATTTCCTTTTTAATGACTTCAAATTTTCCTAGATTCACACTGTGTACATGCTAAGTTCCCATATTAATTGATGTCTGCAGCTGTTTCTTCTTGTGTTTGAGTCATGCCCCATCAGACCCGAAGGCTTTTCTCCATTTATGTCATTATGGTCATGTGTGTTTTGAGAGAGCTCTTCTTTTGCAGTCACATTTTCAGTGCCTTCCTTTTGAGCAGCTCCTCTTCTGGCACTATATGACATACTTCTGCTTCTACTCAAGAGATTTTGAAGCTAGCTTAGGGACAGGGCAGCTGCCTCTGCTCTGCCTGTAAAGCCCCCCCTAGAAGAGGCTGGAAAGCAATCAGGCATCCACTAGACACTTATGAAGACTCCACACTGAGCTTGCTCATTCTCAAACCCCCAGAGCAGGTGGGAGTTACATGAGCGCAGGCCAAATTAGGCCCAGGCTCATGACATCACCCAGGAGGGCTGAATATAACCAATGAAGGCAACCAACACCTTCCAGCCTGCCTTCCCTCAGCCAGGGGGTGAGCTACGATAAAGGCAGGGAGCACGCTCTGGTACACTCCCTTGCCCCGAGCTTCCTCACATGGGTGGGTGCCCTTTGCCATGTGGTTGTTCATGCCCATTTAAGAACCCCGCTAGACTGTCAGACCTGAAACTTGTCCTGCCCTTCATAAAAACTCACTTCGATCACACAAGGTGCTTTGGGATGAATTCTTTCATCACAAGTAGCCGTGAACCGAGGTACTACCTACTCCAGACACCTAAAAGTTTTTAGTTGCTAATTCCTCTAAAATGGACAACCTACTCCTTCACAGCCTGTTCGTAGTCTAGAAGCTCTGTTGAAACCAATTAATCTTGGAGGACCCTGCAGGCACTTGAAATACCAGTGATAGATAGAGCTTCCAGTATCACCATCACGCATACAACAAGCCATCCTGATAAGACAAAGTCACAGACAAGTGGAGCTGGAAATAAATGGCTGTATCCTTCCTACTCTTCATCTGGAAGCTCTACTGAAACCTGTCCAGCATTACAGCAACATAGAAGTCTCCACTGACGGAGGGGCGATGGCTAGAATGAGGTCCCTTGGCCAGGAATGGAACAAGAATCGTCGAGACAGAAAGCAACAATTCCACCCCAGAACCTCCCTGACCCCCATTGTCCTTCGCAGTCAATCCTGTTATGGTACCTGTTGCCTTGAGTCTACCCAGCCTCACAGTAGCCCTTTCAGACAGTGTGGAACTGTTCCATAGGGTCTCTGAGGCTGTCATCTTTCTGGATTACATTCTCCTATGGAGTAACTGCAGGCTTCTGGTTAGCAGCCAAGCTCTGAACCAAACCCACCAGGTTATTTACCAAGTATGCCCAGTCATGGCTGACTCAGTTCTGCCTTAGCGTGACCCAGTAGGCCAGGGTGGAACTGGCCCTGTGAGTTCCCAAGACGGTAACTTTTTTTTTTTTTTTTTTTTTTTGGTTTTTGGGCATCACTGCTCTCCGGCGGTGGAAATAGGAGGCCCAGCCCCACTGCTGGAATTGAACTTCCGTCCCAGTGGGCCGCAGTCCCGCGAACAACCACTACGCCACTGGGGCTCAGCCCCCCAAGACGGTAACTCTTCACGGAAGTAGAAAACCCCATCTTTGTCCCACAGAGCGGCTGGTGGTCTCGAGTGGCCAACGTTGTGGTTCACAGCCTGATACATACGAAACCATGAGGCCTCCGGGACCCCCTACAGTAACTGGTAAAAACTGCTTGCTTGCCTGAACTTTTAGAGCTGGGTTGGACTTACTCTTTTGCTTGCTGTTTTCTGCTCTTTTATCAAGGACACAGGGAGCTAAGAGGGAGTGGAGTGACAAACCCTTACACACTGAAGATGGCACGGAGCTGCAGAGAAGGTCCTTGACTCTGGTTTTGCCGACTGTCCCCAGTCCATCGCCCTCCGCAGACTTCTGCTCCCCCAGGACGCCGCTTCCTGGAGCCATCAGCATGGCTGTGTGCCGGCAGGTTCCCCCTGGTCCCCTGGCTGTCAGGTCCCAGCAGTGTTTTAGTCCCTTTGTCCTGGCAGAGGATGCCTCCAGATTCCAGGAGTAGAGTGATAAGGGGCCCTGCTGAGCACTCACAACAAGACACCATTTAGGGACCGCCGATAA
>PVJH01038324.1:0-17247 GCA_004026705.1 Nesogale talazaci | reverse complement strand
AATAAAGCCTGCTTCAATCTCTCCTAATTCGGACACTTCCTTCGTTTCACGCACAAAATTCCTAACGTAAGAATCAAAATCAGTATTTTAACCCAGGAACGCCAATTAACAGTAAAAGGGCAGTCAAAGAGGTCTAGAGTCCACCCAAATCATAATGTGTATGTATATTTTAAAAGCCTACAATAACAAGAAAGGAAATTTTCAAGACTAGAGCAGAAATGAAATGAACACTGAAATAAATAAAACTAGAAGTTGGTTCTTTAAAAAGATTAATAAAGTTGAAAATCCACCAGCAAACCAAAAGGGGGGAAAAAAGAGAAGATGCAAATTAATACAAATAAGGAAGGATGATACCATAACAGAAGTAACAAAAATAGCAAGTATAATAAGAGACTACAATGAAGAATACTCCAGCTAATTTGAAAACCTGGCCCCAAAGGGCAATTTCTAACACACAATGTACCGAACTAACACGGACTGAGGCAGATAATTTAAACAGACACTACCCAACCACCTCCACCCACACAAATTAAATGGGTCATTAAAAAAAAGAAAACTCCCAACATAAACAAAAAAATCCGAGCCTTAGACGTCTTCTCTGGAGACTTCTACCACACATTAAAGGAAAAGGCTGACCACCACGCTACTCAAATTATTCTAGAACAAGGACAAAGAAGGAATGCTCCCAAATTCATTTTATGAAGAAAGTATGACCCTGATACCAAAGCTAAGCGGGCAACATGAAAAAAAGAAAACTACAGTCTAACATCCCACATGAACATACACAGAAGTTCTTCATCAAATCTTTGCCAATAGAATTCAATATCATGTTAAAAATACATCTTTTTTTAAAGGCAGAGAAAGAAGGAACAGTCATGGACTTCACAGGTGTGAAAATGATGTCTCCTTTGATGATGTCTCAGGCAGAAAAAGCAAAGCACTAGGGCATCAGCAGCATCAACAGCCCACGGCGCATTCCTATGAGGCTGAGGTCAGACGGCCTCCACCCTCCCACCTGCTTACCTATGTTGATACCAACCATCCCTCTCACAGCACTCCCCAACTCTTCCCTGAAGTCAACAATCCATTGCAATGGGCACTCGGAACTCACAGACCACACACACAGGTACAGGGGTTTATTATGGAAATTAGCAAATGGTAATTCGGATCAGAAATGCCTGGGCCACATTTCTTCCAGGCAGGCAAGCCTCTTCTCAGCACAGGTAGGCACCTCTCTGGTCTTTGGTCTCTTAGTTACAATGACCTTTGGCTCCAGCAACATTATAAAGTTCTTGTCACGCTGCTGATAAAGCTCCAAAAGGCATCCCATGCTGCCGGAAGTTCCCGCCCACAGATCATCAGTCAGCTCTACCGAGGTTGAGTCAACAAGCCTAGTTCTCCTATTAAGGGCCTGAGGTGCCCAAAGCACATCCCTACTTGCTTCTCATGCTCCAGCTCTTAGTTCTGCTGCTGCTGCTCTCTGTGGAATTTCTGGTATCAAAGTTCCTATGTCTAGACTGAGGAAATTCAATGTGCAAGGATTGTGGGGTCCAAAAAGACTCACTCCTGTCCTGGATCTTCATTGTTGATGGTAATGAGATCCCCCACTTCCTGCTTGTGCAACGACAGCTTTTATACCCAGCCGGATGACAAAATGGACCAATTTCCAGGTTAGAGTTACAAGTCTAGACAGTTAAAATCAACCCTGTTCGCCATCACTCACAAGTGAGGCATATAATCCTATCAGCCTCTTCTCCCCAACTCCCCTGTGTTTTCCAAGTCAGATCCGACAATCTGTATGGGCCTACCCAATCATTTAATAAGAGTTACAAGGATTATGGTTAGGATCACGCTATCAAATAAATCACAACACTAAATACAGGAAGAAAAAAGACACCAGAAAAGGGCTAATGAACAGAATAAAGCATAACTCACACTTCCAAATCTCAAAACCTCCTATACAGCCATTGTTGTCAAAACAGTCTGGTACAATGACAAAACACACAGACAAATGGAACCGAATTGAGAACCCAGAAATAAATTCATCCACCTATAGACAGCTGATCTTTGACAAAGGGCCAAAATCCATTCATTGGGGGAAAGATAATCCCTTTCCCAATTGTGCTGGCAAAACTGGATATCCACTTGCAGGAAAATGAAATACGATCCATACCTCACACCTTATACAAACTAATTCAAGATGGATCAGAAAACCTAAACGAAAAGCTTAAAAGAGAAAAGATCAAATGAAAAGTAGGGATAAATGCACAATCAAATATCACCAACAGAGTACGGGTGGCAGATGAAAAACCAGACAGCTGGGACCCACTAAAAAGCATGCACCTAATCACATCAAAAGACTGCTCCCATAAAGTGAGGGAAAACCTACAAACCGGTGAGGGATCTTTTTTGGCAATGGCATATCTAACAAGAAACTAATCTCCAAAATTTGGACACAACCTGAACACCTCAACAATACAAAGGCAGACCAGCTTAAAAAGGGACAGAAACAGACACATGACCAAAACTTTTGGGAGGCCAACAAGCACATGCAGATATGCTCCCGAGTATTAGCCGTTAGAGGTGCAAATCCCTGAACACAATGAAGCCTCACCCATCTCACCCCGACACCAGCACCGAAGTTCAAAGGGCAGATCTTCATTCTCATAGACACTGACAGGACTGGAAAATGGTCCAAACACTGTGGAAAGTGGTATGGCACTTTATGAGGAAACTGGAAATAGAAATACCACTTGTGCTGGCACGGTCACTTCTGGGTATATACCCTAGGGCAGCGTTTCTCAACCTGTGGGTCGCAATCCCTTTGGGGTTCAAACAGTAGCCAAATTACAGTGATGGAAGTATCAACAAAAATAATTTTATGGTTGAGGGGTGGGGGTCTCCACAGCAAGAAGAACTGTATTAAGGCGTCAGGCATGAGGAAGGTTGAGAATCACTGCCCTGGAGAAATAAGAGCTGGGATTTGAACAGACATGTACACCTAGATTGTCCACAGCATTCCTCGTGATGGCAGAGACGGAAACCACCCGCGTCCCCCATGGAAGATTCTGTGGATGACCAGACCGAGGATGGCACGTACACACCATGCAAGCCCTTCATCGCATGAAAGACCCTGGAGACCATGACCCGGAGTGAGACTTGTCTGATACAAATAATTATGAGTCCACTGTTGTAAAAACTCAAAGAAAGGTTTATCCACAGAAAGAAACATCCCGTTCTGGTCACCAGGGATGGAAAAGAAGAGAAGAAAATCTCTAACTAGATGGTGGACCTGCATACAATCAGCATGCCATCACTGAGGCAAAGGGAGATACCCAGAGATGCTACGGCATTACAGGTGACCAAGATAAATATGATTACATACACAGTCCTGCAGTACGATTAATAACAATCTACAAGTAGATGTATAGGAGGATATTAAGCTAAACAGGTTTGGGTAGATGAAATGGACTACACCCATGACCATATTATCGGTGTGGCATGTGTATAAATATGTGTTGCAAATACATCCATGTACATACAAGACAAAAGCAAACAGGGGCCAGCTAAGTCAACTGGCATTACACAGCTCACAAAGGGAAGGCTCAACCTTCTACTATCTTCTTAAAAGCTAGTGAGTTGCCATCCAGGAGTGAAAAAAAAATCAGAAATTCAAGGAAGGGCATTAGTCTCAGGGACTAACAGGCCACACAAGTCACGACCTCCACTACGGTAAGACAAGGAGCCCAGCAGTTCTCAACCTGTGGGTCGTGACCTTTGGGGGGTTGGGGGGTGTCAGAAGACCCTTTCACAGGGGTTGCCCGATTCACAACAGTAGCAAAATGACAGTGATGAAGTAGCCATGAAAATAATTTTACGGTTAGGGGGTGTGGGGGGTTCACCACCACATGAGGCACTGCATGAAATGCACTGCATGGTACTAGGAAAGTTGAAAACCACTGGACTAGATGATGCCCAGCTACCACAATCAACCATTCTACCAAGGACAGCAGGCGGTCCTTGACTGGGTGACAGAAAAATGCAGAACAAAATTCAGAATCATAAAAAGACCAGGGGGAACATTTTTTTAAAAAAGACCCGACTGCTAGAGACTGGTCGAGAACCGAGCCCTTCGCCTCTTCAAACCTGGGCCTCAAACACCCAGGAAGCACCCTTTACTCAAACAACAGACAGGCCTAGCAGGTGAACAGTAACGCTCAGCAGGAAGGTGTGCCTCTGAACAATGAACCACATGAGACCAGAGGGCAGAATCTGCGCCCACACCAAGCTCGGAGGGCAGGAAGGGCAGGACAGAGGGTGAACGGATACCGGGGAGCAGAGAGGAGCTGCTGCACTGTGGGGGGTGCAGCTGCTGTGACCAAGGAAGGGTCAACTGGTAGTTGGGAAACTAATTTGCTCTGTCAACTTTCACCCAGAGCATGATTAAAAGCCCCCCTCTCTGGGACAGTTCTACTAGGTCCCACAAGATCACCGCGCCAGAATCAACTGGACAGCAGTGAGGTTGGTATTCACTCTCGCCAACAACTAGCAAGCACATGTGAATAGAAAAAATTTCAAAAAGAGCTGATGATACACATGCTTCCGATTTTTCTATTGCTTATCTAGCACGGATGGTATGCGTTTAATACTGAGCACCGACCCTGGATTAAGGAAATACTTTGAGCCGAGCCCCACTCACAGGAGACTCTTGAAAACTAGAGATTGTCAATAAAAAAAAAAAAATAAATAAAAATAAAGAAAAAAAAAAAAAAAGAAAACTAGAGATTGTCACGCTGGTGCTCTCATTGCCATGGAGTAGAATCTGACTCATGGCGACCGCTCTTGTGGGTTTTCAAGATGACAACTCTTTTCCGGAGTAGAATGCCTTGTCTTTCTCTGCGGGAGTAGCTGGTGGTTTCAAACTACTGAGCTCCCGGTTAGCAGCCCAATGTTAGCACACCCCCTGCGATGGCGGTGTGGCGCTGTATCATCCAGAAGCACTGGTAGCTGTTTCATGCCTCCTTTTTCTGAACCACCAGGGGGGCGGGGAGGTTCTGACACTAGCCCTTTGGGTCTCCCGGCTCAGGAGCCTCGGGGACTCTTCTAGAGGGAGTCTCACTTGGGATGTTGCTGAAGAAACCAGGCAGAGAAACAAGGCCTCGCTGACCTAACAGCTCACAAAGCAAGAGTTCTCAGAGCACTTACTATGCATAAAGTGATAAGGTAGGCACTGTGGGAACTCATATATGAGGATATAAAACAGGAGGTTCCTAGTACCAATTTGTGTGTGTGTGTGTGTGTGTGTGTGTGTGTACTTTAAGCACATCAATCATATTCTTATTCTAATGTAAGGGGGTTTCAAAATGCTTAGAGCAAAATTCCATTATCTTTTCTTTGCATTTGTCAGCCTCCTCATAACCCTGCCACCTTCAGTTGGAAGTTCAAGTTCAATGGGTAATGCCTTAAAAAAAAAAAAAAAAAGCTCAGGTGATAAGACTTGAAAAAAGTCAGCCTCTGAAAACCTCTGGAGCAAAGTTCTAGTCTAAGACTCACATGGTGGCCGTGAACTGGAGTTGGCCTGGCAACAACTGGCTCCACAGCTTACAAGGCCACCTCCAGAGCAAGTATTTCACAGGCTATCTCCATTGATTCCTGACTGCAACCCCAGGAGAGGGTTCTTAGTATTTGTTCCCTGCCATATCTAGGGAGCATTGAAGAGGCGAAGAAACTTCTTAAAGACTGTGTACTCTGCACACCCGCTTGTCCGTGCACCCACGCATCTGGACGGCCATGTGGCTTATTCCAAGGAGAACAAGTCCCTATTATAGAGAAAATGAGCCCTGGATACAGGAATGAGGAAGCATCTGAACTTGCTGAGTTTCCCTATGTGTATGGTCCTGTGACTAGTCCAGGGATGGAAGCTGACAGACAGATAGCCCAAGGTCAGAGAGTCTCAAAAGCAGAGAACATTCATTATTAAAGGATTGGAAATGACGGACTTCCTTTTTCTTCCTCCAATTGTCATGTTTTTTTAAAAATCATTTTATTGGGACTCATACAACTCCCATCGCAATCCATCCATCCATCCATTGCATGCAAAGCACATTTGTACACTTGTTGCCACCATCATTCTCAAAACATTTTCTTTCCACGTTTCCACTCCCTCCCCGCAATAATTTATAAATGATTATTATTTTGTCTGTCACCTGCTTCTAAGACTCAAGTGTTTCAGAGTGAGCTTCGGGGGTGATGCTGTGGACATTACTGATGGCATTTGTCAAAAATAAACCAGGGTCTCCAAGGGGGAGAGAAAAAAAGACTGTGTTCTATGAGAAGGTGAACAGTACAGGTCTGATGACTGATGACAGACCTGATGCTCTGATCCTCCTTTAAAACACACACACACACACACACACACACACACACACACACACACAAGCCTGCAGAAGAAACGAGCTCAGGCTTCCATACCTGAGCTGTCAGGCTGGTGAAGGCTGCCAGCATCACCCACTTGAGCGGAGTCTGCCTCTGCTGCAGGACGCCATGTCCGCACCTGCATAGTGGTGGGCACCGATGGGATGGGTGGCAGCTTCTCTCGCCACGTTAGTCCATCCAGATCCATTAAAAGTCTCGTTATTCTAAATAAGACAAGGAGTTTCCGTTATTGATCACACAAGCCCGGCTTTTCACTGAAAAAAGCTGAAGGGTAATATCAAGAGTGAGATTCACGACTGTTTTGCAAATGTGTACATCCTTGTCGAGCATAGATAGTCCTGAGCAGTCACACATACATTAAAACAGATCTCCAAAAGTTGCCACAAACCAGGGAACTTGAATCTATTTTCTTTTCAGTTAAAAGAAAAGAATTGAGATTATTTCTGAAGTTGAGAAATCAGAAAGTCTTAAACTTCTGTAAATGTGACATATGAAACTAAAACTTAGGAAGCCTAAAAGAAATGCTCCCTTCCCTCCCCCCATATTTAATACAAGTATGGAATGGATCACAGACCATCAGAATAAATGTACAAGACTGACCAAGAAAGCTAAGGAGGCTTAGCTGCCCTGCAGCCTATGGTGCCTTTTGTTAAACCATTTGCAAGTGGTTGTGACGATCTTAGACTGTATTTTTCCCCATCTATCAAAGAATCCACCTATTTTCCTAGATGAAGGAATGGCATATTGTAGTCTGCTACGACTACAAGACCAACAAAATCAAACTGACTGCTCTCAGAGCCAGCCCAAGTCCCATCACCCCTGCGTAGGGTTTTAGAGACTGTAAAAAATGACAGCCCACACACATATCTAACTAACACACCACCGTCCCCGTTTCTTGAACTGAAATGTCAGGCCAAGGCGAGGAATCCCATCTCTGTGATGACAGGTTACAAGCAAAGGCAGCCCAAGCCCCCTGGGACTCACCTTATTGTCTAACCTCTCACACTTGGGGGCAAGCGGTCTTCTGCTAAGTTCTTCAGATTGTAGTTATCACAGAGGCTGCGCATGGTTTTTTTCCCCCCTTTTATCTTTTTTTTGGGGGGAGGGGGGTTGGGGGAGTGGACCACAGTATATATAGCACAAAGACCGTTGAGGCCAGGCCCTGACCAAATGGGAGCAGGCAGTAACAGGCAGAACCAGAAAGGGACTCCATCTGGTAGTGTCCAAGTGTCACCAGACAGGAAATTCCTGCCCTCCCATTGCCACTCCAAGGGTAAACAGGTGATCGTATCAACTAGATCCAAATTCCTTGCTATTTGGACTTTCTAAGTCCCCACGCAACCCAGCTGAGTGCCTACTCAGATGAGCACAGGAAGACCACCTTGCCCGCGGGAGAGCCAGATGCGCTGCCATAGGCAGATGCTGTGCCAACGGACACCTGAACTGTCTGAAGGAAACGATTCAGGTAGGAAGTTTATATTTGGGGACCAACCGCTGTAATCAATCCTAGCTGATGACATCAATGGAAGAAAAATCCTTCCTGATGCCACAGACAGATACGAACACTAGTGTGTTTGGGGCACCAGATACAAGCGTCACTTCAAAGCAAACGCACGGTTACCAGGAAGATGCTGACTGACGGCGACCTGCAAAGTCAGGGTAGAACTGCCCCTGCAGCTTTCCCAGGCTAGTGCTCTGGACAGCAGAAAGGCTCCCCTTCCTCCCTCAGATGGCTGCTGGCTGCCAACTACAGGCATCCTGGCCAGTGGCCCAAGGTGTGGCCCCTTCATCCTCAGGGCCCCTCAAGCTACACCCAGGCTATGAGAACCCAAGGGCCTGTCACTGAGTGGACATGAATGCACCAGGAAGTAAACAGGTTAACGTGGCGTGAGAACAATTCAAAATGTACCAAGGCGGTAGTTCTCAAGCTGGGGGTCAAAGGACCCTTTCACAGGGTCCTCCGATTCCTAACAAAATGACAGTGTTGAAGTAGCAATGAAAATAATTTTCCAGTTGGGGGGTCACCTCGCCACGAGGGACAGTATGAAAGGGTCGCAGCATTCAGAAGGTGGAGAAGCACTAAGGGAGCACCAGATGGGAAGCTACGGAGAGGCGGGCGCGTGGAAAGAAGGCAGGCAGTTGCTCATGTGGAGGCGAGAATGGACACGTCTATGACACACAGGAATCTTTTTGAAAGAGGGGAAGGGGAAAAAAACATCTACCTCCGTCGCTGTGTCGGGCGAGATTACCTGTTAATACTGTCATTTGCCACCTGGATTCCACAGTCGATTTGCAACACCGTTTTATAGTCCACATAGGCCTGTCGGTACTGCTCTAAAATTTCATAGGCCATTGCTCTTCGCAGAAGAGGTTTGACTGAGAAGGGCTGCAGTTCCAGGGCCCTAAAGAAGGCAGAGACATTATCAGTGACGATTCTGCTGCCCGGGCCTCGTGCACGGTGAACTCAGTGGTGTGAACTCTCACCCGTGGCCATGCCACAGGTCCAGGCCTGTGGACTTCTGGAAGTGGATCGCCAGGCCTGGATCTCTTGGTGGGCTTGAACTGCCCATCTTTCCATTCGTGGTTGAATGTTCAACTGTTTGAGCCACATAAAAACCAAAAAAAAATCAAACTCATTGTCACTGAGTCGATGTCAATTCATAGCCACCCTTACCGCCTCTGGGGCAGCGTGGACCAGCCACTGTGAGTTTCTGAGCCACAAAAGACTCCCAAATGGGTACACATCTGCACTTTCATCTCAGACAGCTGGTACATGCCACACAGGAAGGCCAGTACCCAGGCCCTTATTGCCATGAGTGCCCTGGTATTCCTGGTGCCCCAGGAGAACCCGGCAGCATCCCAAGAACTTTGGAGCCAACTTTCAACAGATGCTTGTTACTGCTGGATTAGAAAGAGAAGCCTGGGTTGCAGCCCCATATTTTAATAAGGCACCTGAGTCCCGAAAGCTAAGTAAGAGCTTGACTTGGTTTGGAAAGGTCGGTTCGCTCAAATTTAATAAAGCTTAGCATGATTCACTTGCTGAAAAAGGGAGGCTTCAAATGGAGACCAGCGAGCGGGGAGAAGGGCCTTCAACACACGATACTGGGGTCCGAGGCCCAGTTTTCCTCCTGGCATTGCTTTAGCCAGGGCCACCTTTCCAGGATGACTGAAGATGGTTTTCAGGGAGCTGTGCAGTTTTCGTTCGCAACAACGGCTGCACGGGACCTTCACGACAAAAAGTGCCCCGTGAGACTCAGAAATAGAGCGTCCCCTCCAAAGCCTGTGTTCTATGTACAGAAGCCACTGTGCTCTTGAGTTAAGCTGTACCCAGTGGACCTGGAGAGATCCTTTGGAGGGCATACCATCTCTGTGACCCCCAGCCTCCACCCACACTGCGCACAGGTGATTCACGTGCCAAGGACATGAGTCGCTTCGGGGAAAGCAGGAACGAGCGCTGAGTGGCTCGACTTGTCCCCATCTCCTAGCAATCTGCAGTCGGGCCCCCATTGGCTGGGAGGAGTTGGACCAGGAAGACGCTGTGGCCATGAACTTCCTTGGCTGAATCTCACCACTAACCCTGCCGGGAGCTCGCTGTGCAGGAGAGGAGACTGAGCCCCACGAGCCCCCTGCCCATAATGTTTCAGTTCTTTTGAATGACCCCTCCACAAAAGCTGCTCTGGGGGCTGAGGCCCGGTGGCATAGTGGTTGAGTGCCAAGACTGCAGCCCATTGACTTGGTGGTTCAAATCCAGGGGCAGCTCTCCAGGAGCAAGGCTAGGTAGCTCCCATGACCACCGGAGGGCAGTAGTGCTCCCCCCAAAAAGAAAGCCGCTCTGTCCTGTGCACCCCAGTATTCCCAGAGTCTCAAACTAGATCCACAGCTGAGCCCGGAGAGGCACTGGAGAAGCCTGCAGGGTGAAGCGTCAGCGCCCTGCCATTCAGAGGCTACAGTCTCTCTGCCACAGCACTGAGGGCAGGGCTCTAAAACATTCATGGAAAGACTATTAAAAGACCGTAGGATTTCTCTGCGAGCGTTTTGAAGCCCCCTCATATAATAACACTGCAAAAGATGACATGGGAGCCATCTGGCCCTCTAGCGCACTCACAACTGTCTGTGTCATAAACTCCACTGGGTGGCCCTCATAGCAGGCGTTCTGGAGAATCCAATGCCCCTGTCTCAGCCCCGTGCCTCGCAGACTCGTCCACAAATGCTGACCCACTCGCCCTGGCGCCACTTCCCTGGCAAATAACCAGTCTGGCTCGGCCTGGGTGTTAGGACTGTTTAAGTGACTCTGATTAGTTTCGTGGTGCTGGACTGGGTTTTAAAGACGTGTCTCTACCATGCACCTGTGTCGCTTCTGTCATCAGGGTATGCGAATTAGGAAAAACACAAAGAAAATCAAACAGAACTATTTCAGCACTACAGACTCCCACCATGTACAGGAAGCCAGCATGAAATGACCAGTGGCAAAAGGAGACACGGAAACAAGAGGTCTGCAAGGACAGCACACAATGGGGGCAACTTCCCAAACACCCCTGGTCCTGCCAGAGAGACCCTGAACGGCAATGTGCGATGGGTAAAAATGGAGGTGTGCGCGCTAAAAAGATGTGGGAGCCCGTGCAGGAGTACATTCATAGGCACACAGAGGGCTGGTTGTGAACATTCCTACATCTATGTCTACCTATATAAAACAGAGAACACAGGCACCATTGGGAACACCTCTTAGGCTTAGCCAAACACTTCATGGGACTGAGCTACTGGGCTTGAGAGCTCAGGAACAGTCTCAGGGGACATCGAATCAACTGGCATAACATAGTTCAGTAAGAGAACACCCTACACCCTCATATGATGACCTGGGGTCTTAAAAGCTTGCCAGCAAACACCAGGGTAAAGTCATTAGTCTCTTCCTCTCTGCAGCAAGGGAGAATGGAGCAAGCTGGAGACTCAAGGAAGCCATCAAATTCGAGTTCACAAGAATGACCAGGCTTACTGGTCTGTCTGAGACAGGAAGAACCTCTGAGACAACTGGCCTAAGGCTGCCTTTGGACTTGAACCTGAAGTGGCTCTCGGTGACAATCTTACAGACAATGATAGACTGGCCTAGACAATAACCACACCCACCTCACCCCCACCCCCCCAAAGGAACGTGCTACCCAGAACAATCAGCTGCCCAAAAGCATAGCTAAGAAATGGGGAGGGGGGGGTGGACCACTGCCAGGAGAATCGTGGGTTACAGATTGAGCTGCAAACTGCAAAGAAATGTGGGGTGGAAGAGACTGGACGAATGGAAATGGAGAGAGCCCTGCCACATTACAGGGATGTCCACCAACACCACAAAGCAATTAGTCAAGGACCTGACTGGAAAATTAATTTGCTATGTAAATGTATACCTAAAGCTCAATTAAATATTAAAAATTACTAAAACCCCACAAAAACGGCAATGATCTTGAGTACCGGGATCCATTGGTTGTACCCCTACTATAAATGGAGCTTAGCTTAGGGCTTGAGGAAGAGTCCCTGATAGCAAAATGTTCAGCACTCGGTTGGTAACTGAAAAGTTGACAGTTTTGACTCCAGTCAGCAACTCCATGAGAGGAAGACCTGTGATGTGTTCTATGAAGATTTTAGTTTAGAAAACCCTATACTCCACTCTGTCACATGGGATCAGAGCACCCAACTACCACGTTTAGGGATTATGACCCCCATTAACAAAGATGTGAGAGACCTGTCCCTCGCAACCACTTGACACCTTCTATTTCCCAGCAGACTTCCAACGCCCCCGCTGCCAGTGACCCACTCAAGATGGACCTGCCCCAGGCTCGAGTCTACACCTGACGAGGTGATGCGTACTTGGGCTTAGGCCTCCCAACCTCCTGCCAAGTGTCACCTGGAAGTCTGAAACAGAAACAGGGTTAGCGTGGGGAGGACAGGGTGCAGGGGGCTTAAAGTGCCTTCCAAGAAACACCCTCCATCCATTCCTCAAACATACCCTGCCTGCCCACCGCCAGTAACACCAATATGCCCAAAAGTGGGTCCCAGGAGCTCATACGTTTGAAATCAAATGAGCTGTTTTTGCCCTGACACTGCATAAAGAGTCATGTTCACTTGTCACTTTCTTCTCCGCCTTACTTGAAATTTTGCCTTCCTCTGTTTCTTTTTTAGACATTTGACTCCTGCTGTCAGCTCTTAAACACTGATGGGACACAGCTCTTCAAAGAAATGGGCAGAATTAGCTTCCAACAAACAAAACTTCAAAAGAAGCTACCTTCGAAATGCATGCAATCTTTTGAAGATGAAGCTATAATCCTACCTTATGTCACACATTGAGCCCCAAGGAGAGCAGTTCAAACCCACCAGCTGGTCAGTAGAAGAAAGACAAGGCTTTCTATTCCCATAAAGAGTCACACAGTTCTGGAAACTCACAGGGCAGTTCTACCCTGTCCTACAGGGTCTTGTGAGTTGAATGGACTGGATGGCAAAGAGACTGAGTAGGAGGAACATTCACAGATTACCGATTCCTGCACATTCTTCCCAGTTATGTGGGTTTGAATACATCTATCTAGATTTCAACATGTTCTCAAAAGCACCCTGTGACTTCTCTGGCATGAAAACGAGCTTGAGAACCACAGCTCTGGAGTAAAATCATCCCTTAATGGTGTCGCTTATGGTCCCTCATGTTGGGACTCAGATACTGGATGTTGAAGAAAACATCTAAGTAGGTCGCCTCTCTGCAGACCCAGGTTAAGCATGCCCTGCCCTCTCATCCACACCCCTCCCATGCCTTAAACCTCCCTCGCAGGCTCTCTCCTCCTCTTTCCCAGGGCAAGGCTCATTCCAGGCTCCGGAGACAGCTAGCAGACGCAATCCAGCGTCTTCGGTGAGAATGTGAGGGATTTTACCAAGCACATGTCGGTTCCTCAAACGCTCACATTTAAGTATTTAGTGAGTCTACAGCAGGCCTAAATTGGAGGGCTCCAAATTTTAACTAACCCCCCTAATCCCCTTTATCGAGTCAATTCTGACTCGTAGCCGTGCTCCAGGGCAAAGCGGAGCTGCTTGTTGCCTGGGGTTTCCGAGGCTATCCATCTTCATCAGGAGAGACCAGTTCCTGGAGAGGGACATCGAGCTTGATGACGTAGAAGGACAGAGAAAAAGAAGACCCTTGACAAGATGGGTCCACACAGCAACAAGGGACCATGATGAAGACGGAGCACTTCATCAACAGGCACTGCTTTATTCTGCTGTATGTAGGGCTGTTATGAGTCAGAACAAGAAATCTTTTTTTTTTTTGGGGGGGGGGGCATCACTGCCTCTGGTGGCCGTGGGAGCTACCCAGTGCTGCTTCTGAGAGTCACCGCTGGACTTGAACCGCCAAGCCCGCAGGCCGCAGTCCCACACTCAACCACTTATGCCGCTGGGGCTTAGCCGGAGCAAGAAACCTTTATGGGATTCGGAAGCCTCATCTTCCTCCTGGGGAGTGGCTTCTGGGTTCGAACTAATAACCTTGAGGTTGCCAACCCAACACTACCCCACCAGGGCCCCCAGCTTTAACTAAAGATTTCAGACCTAAGACAAAACGGGAGGGCAGTATTTCTATTAGAAACAGACACGAGCGGAAAGGCTCTGGGCTGGAAGTCGCAGCTGCCTGGTGTCCTACAAAGGCATGCACGAGCTCTTACTAGTTCTTATGGACATAGGGTGAAAGCACAAGGGCAGGTTCTTGCAGGGGAAGAAAGAATGTTTTAAAAGCTCAGTGTTTACCAATTACTTCTATCATTGCCGAACTAAAGTTACTGACATCAGACAGCATACACAATCCTGAAAATGGACTTTGGGGTGGAGGGTTGGGTAGAGTGACTATACATCTATTTCGAATTGAAGTATAAAACTGGCACAGATCCAAGAGGTTCTCCAGGCATGGTGTCTGACACAAATAACTCACTCCTGGCCAATGAGTCAATGCCGATGCACAGTGACCTCGTAAGACAGTGTGGAATTGTCCCTGTGGATTTCCGAGACTACCACGCTTTTATTCTTACTTTTTCATTAATCATTTTATTTGGGGGAGGACTCTTACAAATCTTACGATAATTCTTTACAGGAGTAGAAAGTCCTGTCTTTCTCCAGCAGTGCAGCTGGTGGTTTTGAACTTCTAACCTCGAGGAGCGTAGTCCAACACATAATCTGATACATCACCAGGGCTTCTCCACAGCCCTCACTAGCAAGGGTTCACCCACACCGACACATTGATACAGCTGATGGAAAAAGATAACAAATTGGGCTGAGCCCTTGTGGCGTAGTGGTTGTGCGCGGGACTGCGGCCCACTGGGTTGGAGGTTCAAATCCAGTAGCAAGGCTGGGCCTCCTACTCCCACCACCAGAAGGCAGTGAGGGCCCCAAAAACAAACAAACAAACAAATAACAAATTATTCACATTATAAAACGGGGTGGCGGGCTGAGCCCCGGTGGCATACGTGGTTGAGTGCAGGACTGCGGCCTGCGGACTTGGTGGTTCAAATCCAGCGGCGGCTCTCAGGAGCAGCACTGGGTAGCTTCCACAACCACTGAGGGCAGTGAGGCCCCCCCAAAAAACAAAACAAAACAACAACAACAACAACAAAAATAAAACAGGGTGGCTACATAATTGACTGTCCTCACACTAGGACTTCTGAGGGTGACGATAATACCAGGTAGCAGGACTAAACCAGAACTGCATTGGTCAAACCAGACTATGACTTATTTCAGATGTGCAACGAGTCCATCTTTGCCAAAGGGTTTCTGAAGCAGACAATGAAGAAAGAAAACAATACTTTCATTCAAGTAAACGTATTCACTCATCGCAGTATATAATCTTCTGAATACCATGAGTGGGCATTGTGCTTGGAGGGTAGGAAGTTGCAGAAGACATGGCTTCTGACTTCAAGAAAGTTAAAACAGTGGGTAACACAGAAGTTCTAAGTGTGACAGAGTGACAGTACAGGCAGATATTAAATATGACGGATGGGCAAAAGATGGGGACCTTCCGTTGGACAGGGAAGCAGATACGGAAAATGCAAGACCTCTCTAGTGCAATTCCAGAAAGCAGGACAACATTGGGCAACGGCCTAGACCTTGGGGAGGTGACTGTAAGGAATTGGTGCAGGGGGCCAGTGGGAGCAGAAAACTTGTTTGAGGGCTGAGGCGGTGACATTTATGAGTATCTGGAAGACAAACAGGAAGGGCTTTTTAAGAGAGTCTCCGGGAATATACTACATTAGGAAAGCTATTCTGATGTCACAGCAGGAGGCACGGAAACAAGCCTTTTTCAGTAAGGCTGTTGGTGTAGTAAGACGCCCTGATGGTATAGTGGGCTGAGATTTGGACTGTGATCGCAAGGTCGGCAGTTTAAAACCCCTGGAGAGCTCTGTAGGAAAAGACTGCCTGTAACTGACAAGAGTAGGTCTATCCTGCAGCAATTTGTTTGCTTATTTTGGTTGTTGGACTTAGATAAGCTCAAAAGCAGCAGCTCCTCGGGACAAAGATGAGGTTTCCAGGCCAGTAAAGACTTCCAGTCATCAGACACCTTCCGTGGGCACTCCCATTCGGGTCTTCAAAGGCTGCTCTGCGTCAGCATGGACTGGAGGGCAGAATTTGGCTTTCCGGAAAGGGTGGTGTGAAATGGCAGGAGATGTAGGGATAGCCAGGCAAATAACCCAGGATTATACCTATTCATCGATTAATAGGGCTTAGAGCAGCATGTCCAATTAGACCCTGGGGCAGGGCATCGAGGATGTTAAAAATCGCACGCCTGGGCAAACCTGACAACGTGCAGCTTACCTGCTACAGTCTTGAATGCAGCCACTGCAGTGTCCTGCTTTGAGGCAACACGCTGCTCTGTTGGAGTACAAGATGCTCAGCTCATCTGCACGGCCACTTCCTAAAATCACATTCAAAAAACACAGTTGGAAATCCATCGGCAAAACCACCGTTCCCCAAGGCTCCGAGAGGACCGATGTCGTCCGCCCGGGTGGCACTGCGGCGCCCCAGACTGCTGACAGTGCGGCGCTCCGCGAGCTGGCTCCGTCCCCGCAATCGCCGCGGAGCCCGAGAGCCCGAGAGGGGCGCACGCAAAGGTGCCGGGCCGGGCCCACGCTGCGCCTCCCCGGGGACTCTGGTCACTCGGGGCCCCTGGCATGGCGGGGGTGGCCTGCGCCAGGCTGCGGGAGCCCGGGGCTCCCCGGGGGTCGGGGGGCGCGGGGCGCTGCTCACCTGCGGACTCCAGCTGCGCGATCGCCTCCGAGTAGCGCAGGGCCGCCTCGGCGAACTGGCCGCCTCGGAACAGCTCGTTGCCCTGCTCCTTCAGGCCGCCCGCGGGGGGGCGGGCGCCGCGCCCCCCGCCCGGGTGCCCGTTGGCGCCGGCGGGAGCCGCGGCGGCGGGGCTCCGCGGGCGGCCCTGCGGGTCGGCACCGGGCCGGGGCGCCCGATCCCGTCGCGGGGCGGTCCTCTCCGGCCGCTTGCCGCCCTCGCCTCGGCCCGCGAACTTCTTCTGGACGTTGCCCATGGCGCGCGGCTGGCCGGCCCGCCCGGCGCCCGGCGACTCCGCGGCCGCTGCGAGAAGGGGACGGGGCGGGGAGCGTTCGCATCACCGGGAGGCCCCGCCGCCCAGGCCGTGGGGCGCCGGGCGCAGAGGCGCGGCCCCGCCGCTGGCCCGGCCCGATTCGCGGGGGCAGCCGCGCGGGCACGCCCCCTCGGGCGGGCGGGCGGAGCCCGGCGGTTTCCCCGGCCTCCCGAGCCGGCGGCCGCGGCGGGGTGTCCCCCGGACGCGGGGTCCCC
>PVJH01038323.1:0-17262 GCA_004026705.1 Nesogale talazaci | reverse complement strand
CCGCCTCACCTTTCAGCATCTTCACGGCCACAGTGACTGCTTCCTTGGGCTTTTCCTTGTCAATGCCCATGGCTTCGGCCATGACCACTTGCCCAAAGCAGCCTTCCCCGAGGGGCTTTCCCAGCGTCAGCCTGCACGTGGAGAGGAGGGGATTAGCACACCACTTCTGGTGGAGGGAGGGGTGCAGTGAGAGGAACTCCAGAACGGAATATAAAAACCTCCCAGCTGCCTGCCACGGCACGGAGCGTGCGTCAGATGGAGCCAATGAGACAGCCCCTGCCCACCCTCCACCCGCGTGCCCCTGTGCCTCCCCAGCATCGCTGCAGAGAAGGCCACCATTGCTCTCACCTCTGTGGTCTCTGTTATGTTCTCTCGGGAAGGAATGCTTCCCCCGGCCAGGGAGGTGGTCAGCTTTCCCAAAGGCCAGTACTGCAAGGTGTCTTTGCCCTGGGGCCGGTGGACTAAGCATGATGCAGTGTGGCTCAAACAGGACACTGAGGGGGACCCTGGCCACCTGAACATTGCTCAGATACACAGCAACTATCCCAGGGCTGATGGGACCTTCTGGACACACGTCCCTCACCAAGCGACACGGCCTGAACCGTCCTACAAATCCCTTTACGAAAGCCTGACATTTGCCTCCAGTAACGAAAACAGCAAACGGCCGGGCAAGGGGGAGCCGCGGTTCGGGAGGCCCATGACGACCCAGTGTGGAGTCACGGAGAACACCCGCACTCCACGCTGCAAACGCCCTCCATCACCATGCTCAGAAGCTGTATTCCTGTCACAGGAACGGCCTCACGCTGTCCTAAGGTGCGCTCAGGAACTCCAGCCGAAAGGAGAAGCCTTCGGAATACTTATGAATGTGGTTTTGTAACTTAAGCCCAACTCGGCCCAGCCTTGGGCTACTCAGTAAACAGTATTTACAGTAAGCACACACACGTTTGGAAAGGTTCAAGCTCGGGCTGGGGAGGGGGGAGTTGCGTATGCTACGCTGAGGTCATTCCGTTTCTCTCCAGGACGAAAATTAAATTTAACATCTTGGCAGAAAATAAACATTTGCATTGGAAAAATGGCTAATTTATGTCCTACTGCCCTGCTATACAAGCAGAACAATCCTTTCTTTGTGTAACTTTTGCCCCCAATCTAATAAACGGCTTCTAAATAGCCTTCATTCATTGGAAACCTGCTCTGCCTACATTTGTGCTAGGCAGTGTTTTGAAACGTTCAGCACTCAGATTTTCCACACTCGGGGTGCCCCTCAGATGGGAGCTCCTGGTTTGCGCAGCACACACAGACGCCCACTGTTGACTGAGATGTCACAGGTGGCTGAAACTGCAGGCTGGACCTGGGAGCGGCAACCACTCCCCAATCCAGTCAACTGTATGTCGGAATGCACGTATGAGCTGGCCGACAACTAGGGGGCTAGGAGGAACATTCCTCTTTTCTCTCCACGTCCTGCAGGTAAAGAAACAACACTTCGTACATGCCGTGCATGTAAGCTTGGATGGATGGATGGATGGATGGGTGGAGAGGTAGGTGGGTACACGGCTAGGTGACTAGAGAGATGGGATGGGTGGACGAATAATAGATGGATGGATAGGTGGATGGGTGGGTGGATGGATGGATGGATGGATGGATGGACGGACGGACGATAGGTGGGTAGGTAGATGGACGAGTGTGTGGGTAGATAAGTAGGTGGATGATCTTTTGACTACGATACACAAACACACTGCAGAATGCGTCCATGAACACTTCACCGAGTGCACCCTGTTCAGTAACTCAGTTGAAGCCTGTGTTGTGCATTCAGCTCTCCACCGGTGCCACATGGATGGGTGTGGCGTTGGGTGAAGCGAAATTACAGAGGCCACAAACGTACACCTCCTCTCCAGCAGATCTGGCTCTCTCCTGAGCAGAGTCTGGGAAAGCTTATCTTTGATTTGCAAAGCTTGTCTCTGAGCTCCTTCTGGAGCCAGCCCCGCACTTCTCTGACGTGCTCTCTCAGTGAGACGGCAAAGGTCAAGCCAAAGTGGGGCACCGTGTACAGGGCAGTCCAGAATTTGCGCTGGCTTCTACGATGCACAAGCACAGCCGGCATGTCCACATCCCGCGCTCTCAGACAGCCGGCCTCTCCGGCCCACAAGTGAGTTGAGAACCCTTGAGTGACCACCCAACTCCATCTCAGGAGGTCAGACTGGGGCGTCTCCACCCCGCCAGCAGGGTGGTGGGCCCGGAGCCCAGATCTGCTCACTATCTGAGAAGCACATCGCTCTCTCTGGGGGTTGCCGTCCAGAACTTCTAAGTGACCGGTGTGTGATGACAAAGTTAAAAATGGAGAGATGAGCAGGAGCCAAGAAGTGTGCTTGGTTCTGGGACTCAAATGGACAGAACTGAGACCCGAGAAGCAGGAGTCTCACTCATGACTGCCCAGGCACCAGCTGGCAGAGCCAAGAGTCAGAACCACCCCAACAGAGTCCAAACCACCTGGGCGCTAAGTCCAACCAACAGCTCCACAGGCTCCCGTGAGCGGCCTCAGCAGGGCTCCCATGGCCACGCTTGGACTGGACATCTGGTTAGAACATCTCGAGGTCACCAGTAAGGAAGAGCATGCACACATGGACGTGAGGTGACAGATACTCCTGGGAAGCTTCCCAGCCCGTTATGATATTGACCACCTTGGAAAACAGGCACCCTGGCAGGCGGTTCCGTTTGGCAAGACGTGGGCTGGACCTCATTTCTCCAGGGCAATGCAGGACTGGTCAGCCGTGCTCTGATTGCCCAGAGTTCTAAAGAATGTCCCACATCTGGATAATTCCAAGTTCACTCCACAGGACGGGGCTTGGATGGCTAGGAATTGACCCCCCAAAAATGCTAATGAGAGACCAGTGAAGACTGGGAAGTGCTCTTTTAAGGAAGTTATCTATGCCAAAGCAATTCTTCCATTTAACAGGGATCCCCACACTTTTTAAACAGGGGGCCAGATCACTATCCCTTAGACTGCTGGAGGGCCGGACTCTACTTAAAAATAACACAACTATAAACAAATTTACTGCGGGGCCCAGGATGAGTAGCCTGCTAAGCAGGACAGCGGTGGTGGCAAAAACACTCGGTGGGCCACATAAATGTCCTCTTCAGGCCACATTGTGGCTCGCGGGATGCAGTTTGAAGACCCCTAGTCCAGGAGTTGGTTATTTCGGAATACAATCTTACTCCGGCCTTGACACTGTCCCAGCCAGATGTCTGCCATTCAACAACCACTGTCCGCTCAGCTCATTCTCATAGGCTCCCTTCATAGACGGTCCATTCAAGTACTCACTTATCTCTTGGAAACTCCCATTTCGGATCCTCTGGCAATTCATACTCGGAGACCCCAGCCAACATGGGGGTGTCTGCCGTGGAGGAAAGGCGTGTCGTGATCCTCACCAACGGGGTGTTGGAGTTCATGGAGGAGCTGGACTCAGCAGACACCTGGGTACAAACGGCAAACACGAAGATGTAATCCTGGCTCCACCTTCATGGGCTGCATACGTGCCGCGGCCCAGCCAGAGACTCCGAGACAAGAGCCAGGGGAGGGGAGGAGGGAGGGGGGCGGACCCAAAGGAAGACCACTGGAAGTCCACTGCCTCTGTCCTCCCGCCTGGGCAATCGTAGCATCTGTGCAAATGCTGCCGCCTTACAGCCATCTTTACAGGAATTCTCTCACGTAGCTTGTGGAGCCCAACATCCATCTTCTTCCTGCTCTAATTCCTCAAGGCGGTCCCCCAAAGACCGTGGACCGATATCCCTGGTCCCATGCCTCCCATTTCACCTGCACACAAAGGAGCCCACAGGATCCGGGGGTCCCCAGGTCCACCCTGATCAGGAGTCCATGCCCAACTTAGGAACCATGGTGGAAACGTTCACAAACCCCGACCCCTGGTCATGCGCCCGTTCCAATGAGAGCAGAGCATCTGAAGACCTAGGATCTGCACGCCGGGCAGGGCAGGGCTGGCCTGCTGTTCCCCCCAAGGCCTTTCAGTCACACAATGAATGGGGAGCCATTCTCCAACGCCGACCTCAAACGCTCATCCTGAAACACAGCCACGGTTGCGTGTCTGTCCCCAGCCCTTCAGGGAACTGTGGGTGCCCAGCAGGGAGGTAAAGACGGGCTGCCCTTTGTCACCGCCAGCTTCCAAAACCAGTGGTTGGAAGTGGGACAAAGAGGTAAAGGCGAGAAACATAGGCCCTTACTCAGTTTTCCTGGGGTGGGGGGGGGTGCTCCTGTCCCACCCAGCGGCAGGCAGGTGTCACTGAGCTATTTTCTTGGGTCAAACAAACGTCTATTTTGGTCTCCGTGACCCAGTTGTGTGGCAGCCAGTCACAGCCACCCCAGCGCCACTCAGCAGTCTCTACAAATGAATCGGTGGAATATGGAGGGTGGGGGTAAAGGGGACTAAGAAGTTAGTTTTCAGTATTACATTCAAGAAGGCCATTCAGAAAGAAGGCAATTTAACACAAGAGTTTCTACCATTTTTTCAAAGGTACCCAAGAATATTCCTGAGCTTTCTAAGCTGTCTGTGGTCTACGGTCAGACCATCCTGAGCTGTCTGGGGCACGGACAGTGGCATTGGGTGCCCACCCCCACAGGCGGAAAACATGGTGGGAACTTGTGGCTGGGCATCATACGTGAGAAGAGCTGTCAATTGAGTCCAGATCTAGCCAAATGGGGAGGCATCAGTGGCCACAGAGGCCAGACCCCTGGGACTCCTCTGGCTCCCAGGCAGCGTAGCCCTTACTGGGAACAGAGCTTGGAGAGTTCCACCTTGGGTGTGCATGGCACACTGGGATCCACAAAGAGGAAAGGAAATGAACCAGAAGGCCACTGAGGGGCACAGTGAGTACTGAGGGGTGTGACATGACCAGCCAGAAAGCAAGACCCCGTCCCCAATCAAAGGGCTCACAGGATCACGTTCTGAGCAAGGGAACCTTGCCCAGCTAGCGAGAAGTACCTGGAAGGGGGCCTGGCACGTAAGAGCAGTTTTCTTGGGGGGGGGAGAGGGGGCTGGAGAAGGGGAGAGAAGAGATGAGGGGGTTTCGTCTCTACTATCTTTTCACTCCATCTTCCCACAAACTTCTTCAAGCCCACTCTCCACCCCCCACCCCTCGTAGTTCAGAACTTTCTAGACCAGTGGTTCGCAACCTGTGGGTTGAACGACCCTGTCATAGGGGTTGCCCGATTCACAATAGTAGCAAAATGACAGTGATGAAGCAGCAACAGTAATTTTAGGGTTGGGGGGTCACCACCCCATGAGGAACTGTATGAAAGGGTCACGGCAGTAGGATGGTTAAGGACCACTGCGCTAGACCCTCTGGAGTCTAGGACTATGTACATGCAGTCCTTTAGTCCTTCCATGTTGAAGAGAAAAAGCAATTTCTCTAAAAATATGGGGGAGGGGGTTTAAAAATATATATACATGGACAAAGAGGAGTAAAAGATGATGCGGTTTCCCTCCAAGCACTTTGTGGGAAGCCCCCTCACGGCAATTGCCTTTTAGGATCATCAGGATCTGAATTGGAGGCTAATTCATCAGGGGCAGGAGCCCTGGAGAGGCAGGGAATTACACCCCAGGCTGTGACCACAGAGTTGGAAGTTGGAAACCACCAGCCACTCCTCGGGAGAAGGAAGAGGCTCTTCTACCCCCTGTGAAGACGGACAGGCTTGGAAACACACAGGGGTCGTTCAACCCTGTTCTGCAGGGGCAGGTCCTAGGGGTCCGAAATGACTCAATGGCAGTGAGGGGCTCTTTTGTTTTTATTTACTGTCAAGGGGAGGGGGATAAGAGGGCCTTGTGCTTCATTGGGAGTGGAGTATACCAAACGCATGTGAGACGATTAGGAGCCTGCCTTTCACCCTTCCTCCTGGAACCAGGCAGGGTGCACTGTCACCTTTTGTCCACCATGTGCCCTCCAGCCAGCTCCCCCTCAGGGTGCCTCACATGTCAGACTAGGGGTTTCCATGGCCCCTCACCAGGCCTCTCTTCCAGGAACCTATGGGTGCCACAAAGCATTAGCTCCTCACTTGGTTGGCAGCCAGGGTGTGAACCAATGGCACCCGCAGGAACTCCCAAAGTCGGCTGCAGGATGGCTTAACAGCAAAAGACTTACCGTTCTCCTGCAGCTACGGGCCCTGCAGGCACTGGGAGCCTGGACCCAGTCGCTGCCCCAGGCACGCACACTCTGCAGGGCATGCCAGCCAGGTTTTAGAGCCGCTGGGTTTACAGGCACGCACACTCTGCAGGGCATGCCAGCCAGGTTTTAGAGCCGCTGGGTTTAGAGTAGGCACCCTCACCTTACTGACTTAGTTATTCAAAATGCGTGTGTATACCAAGAGGCGGACTTAGGGAAATTCTGCTGGGATTAAAAGCAGGGACGCTGATGAAGATGTAGAAATCTGGAAAACACTCATAAAGAGCAGAAGGGGGGCGGGGAGGGGGAAATGAGAAATGTCTACCGAGCCCCGGCACTCTGTCTACCGAGGTACGTCTTAATTTTTACCTCCACGTAGTTTTACTGTGCTTTTAAAATCCCCCTCGGGGCCGTAAAACACAACTGGCTCTCTGCTCCTGGCGTAGGCATCTGCAGCGTGGGAGCGGGAGGTGGTTCTGAGGGCGGGCACCCTGCCTCTCCTCCCGGCAATGCCAGAGCATTGGGCACTCTGCTCTCTTGTGCCCCCTTCCCCCAGTCCCCCTGCCAGCCTGGGTGGTGCCATTCTCAGCACGGGCAAGTGACCCCTCTCTCCCCTGCCCTTGGGTCACAGCCCCGGGCCCGGCCCCAAGAAGACAAGGCTGGCTTCACTTCTAGGTCCCCCCCTTTTCCCTCCTTTAAAAATATTCCTGTGATAGGCTGATAAGAGATAGTGAAGTTATTTATAAATACCCCAAGAGACTGTTTTCCCATTTCCAAATCCCAGAAGGCACCCACCCCACCCTCCTCACTCCGGAAAGCACTTGTTTCCCATTCCTAATGCAGCTTCCTGACAAGCTGCAATCTGCTTACCAGGTATCCCCAGTTTTAACCCTGTGTGCTCTCCTACTTTGCCACTCGTGGGAGATTCAGCCAAGATGGGGTTAATCACTCCACCCTCCTCTTAAAGGGCCACAGTAACAGTGTTCTCTCTCAGTAGGAGATTACAGTGTACAGACAGTGGGGGGTTCCCAGGGAGCAGAGCAGGCCCCAACAAGGAGGTCTTGGGAGCAGTGGACCTCACTAGTAGACTTATTCCTGCGGGAGGGCTGCCCCCCGCCTTTTGGCATTAGATGGGGGGGTCAAGTTCCAGCCTCGGCCTGAAAATGAGACCCCAAGGTTGACAGTCCCCTGCTCAAAGTCTGGCCTTCCCTGCCCACATCCAGACAAAACACTTCTGTCACCCCAGGTGGGGGCAGATAAAGGCCCCAGAGATTTCTGGGTTAGATTTTTGGGGGAGGTTTCCCCCCCCCCCCACCTAACAAAATGTAGAGCATCAGTCAAAGCTGTTCACTGGAGACTCCCTCTCCTCCAAATCACCTCCCTTCCCCCAACCCATCCTCACCCCCCTGAGTAAACTAGTGGGGGCAAAGGAGGCCCTGGGGAGCTGGTGTGACCAGAGGGGCCCAGGCTGTGGGCCAGTGGCTGTGGTGGAGGGGGCGGGGGAGGCCGAGTCTTTGCCTGAAAGGGCAGATTCCGATGAAGCCACCCATGACCACTCCAATTACTCAACTGTTCTCTGGAATCAGCGAGGTTTCATTAAACCGTTTGATTGACCCAAAATACAGGGACTGTTCGGAGATCCTGGTGTACCGCCTGCTCTGTGGTGAACGAGCTCTCCTTCCCAGAACTGGGTGTGTCTTCAACCCGGACTAGATTGGGGACGCTCCAGGCGGATGTGCGCAAGGTGATCCTTAATTCTCTGCCCCGGGGCCTGGCTCATGACTCCTCCAGCATCTCTGTCCCAAGGATCACATGCCAGTGCCCCAAAGACACGGTGAGAAAAGAGGACCTTGAGCGCCCTTGGATTTTCTTCCAGGTGTCAACCGACCTGTAACTGCAGCCAGGAGGGGAAAACTGAAGCCTGGGGGGAAATACCTGTGTACCTGCGGCTGGGACTGGGGGAAGCAGGTGAGCCCAGGAGCACATGGCCCCCACCACCCGGAGATGCACCTGGGCAGAGTGAACCCGGGAGACGAAGTGAACCCCATCCTGCCCCAAGGACGCTTCTAGAAAGAAGGAGGCCGATGCATTTTACTGAAAATCTCATCCAAGAAACCCAGCAAGTCCAAGTGCCTCCTTAACAACCACCGCCCCTTTCCTCTGCCTGCCTACGCACGCACGCGCACAATTCGTGGAAAATCCAGAAAGGGTCACCTTCTCTTGAACGCGTGGACAGGCGCAGGGGCTGCTCTGTGGTTCCCCGTGTCTGCGGGGAGCCATGCCCTTGCTACAAGAACTAACAGAGTCAGTACCGGGAGAGCGGGGTGGGCAACTCCCCCCTAACCTGCTGTGGTGGCAAAGGAAGGGAGGCCGGTGACAAGTGTGTCTCCTGGTGCTGGAGCCCCAGCAAAAAAAAAAGCCCGGGGCCCCGCCAAGGGAAGCAGGGCCTAGGGGCCATCCTCCCCCAACACCAGTGAGCTGTGTCTCTTTTTCCAAACCCCATCAAAGACATGAAAGGAAAAAAAAGACCAACCTCAAAAAAACAAAATTCATGAGGACCGGGAAGTGATCGCAAGGAATTTCTTCTTGGGTACGGGAGAAAAATATTTTTGTTCCAAGGAGGAGGAGGAGGAGGAGGAGGAGGAAAAGGAAAAAGACTCATTCGCTGAAATGCTGGCCTGCACTTAAAGACACTCAGTACAGACAAGCGGGGATCCAGAAGCAGAACCCCCTGACTGGGGTCAGAAACTGGCCCTCTTGTTCTACAAGAAGAACCCCAGTGAGTCAGAGGTCCCGGAGTAGCGCAAGGGGACAGGCCGAGAAGATAGACCTGGGGTCCCATCCTGAAGATGCCAAGAGCTGTCTGGGTGACAGGAGGCAGGGCCTGCCAGGGCAGCCTCATAAATAAAGAGGAAGCAACCGCCTCCTCCCCCTCTTCCCCCACTTCCCTGCCCACCACCACCTGGACATCTGAGTAGAGGCTCACCTGCCGCCAGGTAAAGGCATGCTAGGCATCTCTGTGGCTGCTCTCTCTGTCATCAACATAGCTGCGGGCCCTTCTGGGCCTTGTCATCCCAGCCACAGCCCCATGACCCTCTTTTATCCAAGGATCCACCCACGGGCGCTGCTCCCTGAGAAGGGCTCTTTGTAAAGAACAAATGACCTGTCCCCTTTGGACATCTACGAAGAGCTGCAGTGTGCCAACAACTGCCCTCCCCACCCCCCACCCCCCACCCCCCCAAAAAAAACAGTCTTCCAGAGACTTCTTTTCTCAGAAGAGTTGGTTGTTGTCCACTTCCCTCTGTTCTGCTCATGACGCTTTGACCCTCTCTGAAACATGAGGTGACTGATCACATCTCCTGCCGCTGTGGCCCCCAGAGAACGACAGCCTTTGACCAACCCCTTGGTCAACGATGGTGGAGCAGGAAGGTCCACGGCATGCGTTCCATCACAGGGGACCGGGAGAGAAGGGACCAGCAGAGTGGAGAAGGGCAATGGGCAGAGGCCAGAGAGAAACATAAAAGAGGGGCCAGGACTGAGGGCAGTGCTGTTATGGGGCTCTCCACTCTGAGGGTAAGTCAGGAAGTATCGCTCTGAAGGTTCCTGTTCTCATCCCCGAATGGGTTTATTCCGGCCAAGTGTGTCTGGAGATGTCTCAGCCATCGGGAGTGGCTGCAGAAAGTTCTCTTCGGTCACAGTTAGTTGCTTTGGCCTCCATCCTAAAGAACAAAAAGGGCCTTCCTGAAGAAGGGCCCCTGCCTACCAATCAAGGCATTCCAATGGCAGCAGTGGCTCCCCGGGGGGTCTGCTGGGCCAGCTGTGCTCCAGACAGCATGGTGAGTTCTGAGGCCGGTGTCACCGAGACTCCCGAGGTTAATCTCAGAGGACACCAGCTGATGGTGGGAGTGCACAATGAAGACGCGTTCAGAAAGCTGGGAGGTATGCAGGTGAGGAAGCCCAGGCCAGGGGCCCTGAGCCTTGGACGTTGTTCTTCCCCCGTTCGAACAGCCTACCCACTCTTTCCTTGAAGAGCGCACGCCAGGGCTCTCCCAGGAGAATTCCATTGGGAAATCTTACCCCCCAGGCCCTACAGGCCTGATCTCACCCCATTCAGACTTATTTCTCTGCTCCCCAACTCCAAGTCTACATTGAAAAGAAATAAGATGCGAGTCCCTCGGGGATGTCAGACCTGGGATTTGGGGGTGGGGCGTGACTCGAAGAGCCGAGACTTCTTCCAGGAAGGGGTAATAGTGAGGTTGAGAAACAGCTTCGTGTTGGATATTTCTAACTGACAGTCTGTAACTGCGCAAGCAATACTCTTTGACATATCCTCTTAGGTGAAGGAAGATGATGGAAAGATTCCCTCCTCTGAACGCTGTGTCAAAAGAGAGGGGGAAAGCCTGGAGACGCCAACAGACTTGAACACCAACGTCCACAGCAGGCCCAGGTGAGAACAACCCATGTGACCACGGATGGGTGCACAGACATGCCATGGCCGCCCGTCTGTCCACGCGAGGGCATATGCTGTACCATGGACAGATCTGGAAGACACCACGCTGCCCACCATGGGGATGGTCCCCTCCCTCTTCTATGGAAGACACAGGTCAGAAGTGGGTTTGTGGTGTGGGGGGCGAGGGGACTGGTGGGAAGTGATTGCTTTGGGGGACTGAGTGTGTTTGGGTTAATACACTGTTTTGGAAATAAGGCAGAAAAGGAACAGTTGCAGAAGGGGTGGGGGTCGGGGGTGCCGCGTCGCGTCAGGCAAGAGGAAAGGATTAGAGGACAATGGCCTAGACTAGAGGAACCAAATGACAGGTTTGCTTCAGAAAGAGCCTTTCTCCCTATTTGGGGTGAGGGTGGGGAGAGAGACAGGACTACCCTTCTCACTTAGCCCTAAAACAGCTGCCTGGGGGACCCTGCACGGGGTAGGGAGCAGCAGAAGACCCAGGTCGATTTACCATGTCCAGGCACACACAAGGAATGGCACAGGGAGTGTGTACAATGACCCCAGCGGGATGGGTGCCAGGGCTGGCCTAATGGGCCCCCTTTCCCTTGCTCTTAGCACTACCTGGTCATTCACCGGAGCCTGGCAGAGACTCCCAAACCCCCCTCTGGTTCCAGGAAAACAGAACTGCTTGTACTGTGGCATCAAGGAAACACACGTACAGGATGGCCCATTCATCCCTGGCTAACAACTGCCAGCTTCACGCCGAGACCACAGCTGACCACCTGGTCTCAAACCCCTCCTGATACCTCATCCAGAAAACGTCACCTCCCGCTGCCTCCTGAAGTCCCCATTTTCTTAAAGTGCACTGCAGAGTCACCCCAGGAGCTTGCTTCCCAGTCCCACCCAGAGCCACAAGTGCTGAGATAAAGATTCAGTCAAGCTTAGAAACATCTACTAAGTCTACTGAGTCCATGTGCAAACCAAGCCACGAAACCAGCCTTTTCTGTGTGCAACATCCAAAGAAAATGTCTTTGCTGACACCAGGACCCAAACACTTTGTGATATTGCCCTTCACCCCTTCTGGGGAGAATGGGGTCCAGGTCTTTTCCCCACTTACCTCGCAAGCTTCAAGTGACCCTCATCCATCCATCCTCAAAGGAAAATCCAACCAATTAGGTGCCTACACTCGAGCAGCAAGTACCAGCACGGCCCAAGCCCAAGGTTAAACACAATCTGCCCCCAGCTCCAGAGAAAGGCCCCCTGTCCCCAGTGCACTGCCCACGCCTGTGAATCTCCGGCCACAGAATACCAGAGGGCGTCCGTGCATAAAAGTCTATTTTCGGAACTGAAGGGGCTGCGGAACTACAATGCTAAAATTCCACTTCGATTTTCAGAAGTCTATCTTGGGCTGGTTCTCATTAAGCAGCAGCCCCGGATTCCTCTCTGGAGTGTAGCTTTCTGACCTGGATTTTTTAAAAACCCAGGCAGACCTCACTCGACCCCACGACACGCTCTGCACTTTGCTGCCCTCCGAGGAGCGGCTACTTCAGTTTTGCTTTTTGACAGATGGACGGTCTGCAGCACCCCTGCTTCGAGCCAGTGGAGGGCAATGATTTCCGAAGGACCCACTTCAACTTTCTGGGTCACGCTTTGATCCTCCTCACGAGACGTTAGGTTTTCTCATGATACCATTACCCGCTTCCCAGAGGCAGAATTCGCCGCTATCGTGTCTGTTTCAACTCAGGGCCACCCTACAGGGCAGGGGTGAACCGCCCCTTTGGGTACCCTGGGCTTTAGAATCTTTAGGGCAGATGACAGTCTGGTCTTTCTCCTGTGGACCGGCAGAGGGGTTTAAACCACTGACTTTGTGGCTAGCAGTTCAGTGAGCACCCCCCTTACACCACCAGGGTTCCTTGATAGACGGCAGCACCACGTCAACCTCACTCTCACGTGCACTGGGCACCCGAACCCGCATTCATGTGCTTTGTTGTGGAGGTCTGAAACACCCGTCATCTCCTCTCTGAGGTCTGCCTCTAGGTCAAACAGAACTCCCATCTCTGTGTTGGCCACTAATGGTGCAAACTCCACCTGGGCACCCTGCCTGTCTCCAAACACCACCAGCTAAGATCTAGAGCACAGGGCAAACGTGCTTCAGGTACTGAAGAGAGAGACCCGCCCAACATACGAAAAGGCATTTCCAGTCCTGCGGTGGGCTCTGGTCCATTCACCCGCTGCCTTTCTTGGCTCTGGAGCAGAGCACCACGCGGAATTCCCATCCGGATACACGCCGAGATTGGGCTCAACCAGCTCCCAGCACCAAGTGGGCGGCCACCCAAGGAGCCTTCTGGAGCCACCTGTGCCCCGACAGTTCAGCAGAGCAGGGCAACCCTAAGCAGGAGGGATTCTCAGAGCTGGCTGGGTTGTGGGGGGAGGGTAAAGTTCTTGAAACTCTTTATCTACTTTCTGTTACCTGTCTCCTCAGGGGGATGCGCTTGGTCAGCTTGTGCACAGCCGGCTGGCTGCTGAAGTCCGGCTTCTTCGTCGTGGTCTTCATGCGACACAGGATGACAGTCACCACCATGCAGGCAATCAGGAAGACCCCTATGCAGTAAATGCCTATCTCCAGGTAGTCTGGGGAGGTGGTCATGTCCTTTTCTCTGACGGGAGCTGGATTGCCGGTCACAGGGTAGAGGGACAGATAAGCAGGCCACAGAGTTAGGACACCGACTCACACATCGCCCCAGCAACAACAGGAATCGAGGAGACGCTGACCCACGCCTAGGACAAGGCGGGCTTCCTGATATCCCAATACACTGAGAAGGGCTTGTGCGGTGGATCCCTGCCCTGTGCTTCATCCCTCTATGGGCCCGGGGTTCCTCGATGTTCCGGGGCCCTGGGGCAGCCTCAGAGGGCATCCGAAATCCAGAGAGTGGCTGCTACCACGTTACAAAGGGCAGGCTGCTGCCAGGTCACCCTCTCTGTTAGACACCAGTCTAACATCAGTCTACATCCTCACCCGCAGAAAGGGTGCTTATCATGGGCCCAAAGGGGCCCCGAATTAGACGTTCTACATGCTGACTGGTGCCCACTCAGGTTACAGCGTCTCCATCTTTTTAGACCGGAGTCTTACTGGCGAGGATGTTGACAAAATGACATGGAACCCAGATGAACACATTTCTGCTAGCCATGAACAGTCATCTAGTCAGCCCATCCCCCAAATTGCTTCAGAACTCTTCATCGACTCCAGCTAAATGAGAACCTATCCGGTCTAAAAACAGTCGCTTCGTACGACTGGTAATTTTTTTTTTAACTTACTATCGGACAGAGGAACACTCTATGTTAAAAAGTGTATGATATTCCTCCATCAATAGGAAGTTGGAATTTTTGTGCATCTGGCTCTACAGATTATCATCATGGTAACATTTCTCTGAACGAAAAAGTAGATCAGCAATGGCTCGCACCACTGAAGACAGTGCATTCTTATAAGGGCATCCAGCAACGCCTTCTCCTTAGTGCTCAAGGGTCAAGCTACAAGCAGTGTATTTCCAGGGAGCGCTTCTCGGCCAACTGCATTCTCTGTTAACGTGCTAGTTACTGCCAGGTGAATGGGTTAACAAGTGCCAACCGGGCACTGGCAGAGTGCAGCACTGCACGTAAAGCAAGCTCAACATACGAGGCATCGAACGGTCTTAAGCAAATACATATTCACAGTGCAAATTCACAACAAGGGGGGGACATAAATGAATGCAATGGTATTCAAGCTGATACATTTTCATCAGGAAGGAAAAACAAAACTAAACAACAACCAAAAAAAAAAAACACTTGCAAGGTTAGGTCAAAACGCTCAGCAGCACCGCACACGATGGAACAGTGAATGGACAGGTCGCAGGCATTCAGCAGGCATGCAGGGAGGCACTGAACTGGGAAGCGAAGGCATTTGCAGCCAGAGCTAGAGCGAGAGGCTAGGACGCACGCAGACTTGCCGAGGAGGGGGCACAGAGACAGGCACATCAGAACAGGCGGCGAGTAGCCAGAAAGTCTGATGGGGGCCGAGATGCCCCGAGGAAAGGCCCAGCCCAGAGGCAGCAGCCTCTTACGCAGGAGAGCGCTTTCTCAGATGTTGATTTCTGCAGAAATAACATCCAGCCTGAGAGGGCAGGGGCATGCTCTGCGGTAAAAGCAAACCCATGACAACATGCACCGATTCCCAAAGGTAGGCCACACACTGCTTCTGTACACCTGCTGGAGAGGTGCTGTCCCAGGCACCTGGACACCCCCCACCCCTACCCCCCACCCCACGGAGTCACATCTGGTGACCATGAGGTGGGCAGGGGGGCAGGGGTGGAGGAGGCATGACTATGAGGGGCATGGAGCAAAGATGGAATTTGGAGTGGGAAGGGGGAACAAATTACTTTGATGCCTGTAAAGTAATTTCAAGTGTTCCCCCTCTCCCTCGTGAGATCAGGGATTGTGAGACTGACCCAATGGCTCGCTTAAAAAGCGCGAGACAGACCCTTTGGGCTTCCTGGATGAAATTGTACATGACCGTCGATGGGCAGAGGGGACCCCACTGGCAGTGAACTTCTTTTCGTGGGTGGGTTATTTTTTTATCATTACGCAAGGCCCCTTTCTGAGAACAGAAGCTGTGTTCATTTGACAGCGATCGACCAGGAAGAAGGGAGAACCCAAGGAGAGGAAGAGCGATATATACCTGGCAGAACGGTCAACCATGCAGAGTGAAAGGATATCCCAATAGAATTACCCGCCAAGCACGTATATTCCCCAGCATCCTCAAAAGTTACATTCCGAATATAGAGAACTTCAATCTCTTTGTCCGTGGTGTTAACACCCGCAGCCTAAAAAACAAGGAGGCGAGAGAACAGGCTAGGCGACACAGGGACGATTGTGGAGGGGGCTGTGGAATCAGCAGGCGTGGCACCGGTGCAGGGGGGCCTCGGCGGGTGCCTGGCCACCGGGAGATTCCAACTGCAGCCCATCCACAGAACCCACACCCGAGAGACATGGACGGACACTGATCAGCTCCTCTCCACCAGCCCGTCACCACACCGGCTTCACCACCTAGACATGCATGCGAGATCAAGTGCATGGAAAAACCGACCCACGGAGATTCGTGTTTCTTTGCCGTCTCTTGAGTGTTCGGATCGAGGGGCCGCTTTTCCGAACGCTGAAGCTTACGTTCGGTGGGTTCCGGTCCTGTTGGCTGCAGATTTCCACTTTGCAGGGAATGGGTGGCCCCGTTCTAAAGGGCTGCGTGGTACATCAAATCAGGGCAGAGAAGAGGCCCATGTGGAGATCTGGCAGGATCTCCTGGACCCCGTGGGAACCGACCAGAGGGGAAGGTGGTCTTGGTTATCAGGCTCTGGTCTCTGCTCCTGTCTGGCCACCTGGCCCCCCAAACTGGACCCTCTTCCTCTGAGGTCTTTTGAACATTAGCATTTGAATGAGAGGTGCTGACAGGCCGGGGAAGTCAGACCTCCTGCCTGCACATGGCCCCCCATCTCGGTAGAGATGCTAAAGTCAAAGGCAGTCCCCTTCACAATGTTCTGCTGGGCAGATTCCTTCATGCCTCCTTGCGGGTGGACATAGGCATGAAGCCTGCTGGCAGGCAAGGGCCATGGATTCATCAGGCACCCGGATGGACCTTTAAAACAGGGCTCATGTGCAGGAAGAATGGGAAATGGGCAGCCAAACAGAATCACCTAGAACCCATCCAGACTCGTTGCGACCCAACAGGGCGGGAAAAATCGCCCTGCAGATGTTTCCAAGGCAGAAGGCCTCGCCTCTCTCCCGTGGAGCGGCTGGTGGGTTTGATCCGTCGCACTGTCGGTGAACATCCGACAGCTCGGCCTGGGCACCACCAGGGTTCCTGGATCCACCAGGAGCCACCACGTGCAGAGTGGGTGGGGCAGAGCAAGCTCCTGGTGCAGAGCGCAGACACTGTGAATGCCGTGGGCATTTTTCCATGGCTGCCGGCACCGAGCCAGCCGCGTCACCAGAGAAAGATGATTGTCAACACACCAAAGCCACCAGAGTTATCCTACAAGCTGCCTGCAGTCTCCCAAAGCACCGGGTCTTTTCAGCATCTCTAGTCAGCTTTCTTTAAAAAAATAAATAAATAATAAAAATAAAAAATGAATAAACAAATATGAAAAGAAGCAAAAACAAGAAACATTGTTACCTTGCTGTTTGGGCAGGACAGTGAGCCAGGCAGACTGGTTGGCCTGCCCTATATAATTGGAGACCTTACATATATACTCCCCAGCGTCCACCTCAGTCACATTGAACAGGGCCAGCACTTCGGCATTGGAACTATTTATCCCCGAGTGCTGGAACAGACACAGGAGAACAATATAAAGGCCCACCAGAAAGGGCGACAGGCTGTCTGGGGTCCCACCACCAACACCACAAGGGAACGACGTCCAGGGTCTCTAAACAGCAGCAGTAAAGGGCTGTGGGCTTAAAAGATCCAGTAAGGCAGCTGGTAAGGGGTGGACACGATCCAGGGAGAGTAGGGGGAGGGTGTGACCGGGGCAGAGAGTGTCAGAAGTCTCCTCAAAAACCATCGTCCGCTCGACTGGAGGGAGGGCACGGCTGGCTGCAGTTCTCAGCTGAGCCACCTGAGACTCGGG
>PVJH01038322.1:0-17223 GCA_004026705.1 Nesogale talazaci | reverse complement strand
TCCACTATGCCATTCCGGTGTTAGTCTGGGTAAACTAGGGAAACAGAATTCATAGACACTCATAATTTATAAGAGAGAGATTAAGAAAGCATCCCAGTGCCTCATTAGCACAGTAGGTAGCGTGTCAGTAAAGAAAGAAAGCATCCTAACCCAGTGCTGTCCAAGTGCATAAGTCCAACACTATTCACATGTCCAACACTGATCTACAAAGCCCTCAAACTCACAAAGCACACATAATGGTGCCAAATGCAGGAACTAAGTGAGCAGATGAGCATCTCAGCACTGATAGGGTCTCCAAGTGACTTGTCTAGCACCCAGGGCTGCCTCAGGGTAGGTCCATGTGACTTCTCCTCAGGGATGTCTCGCAGGAAGTGAGTCTTGCAAGCTGAGGCAGAGAAATAGATACTGTAGTTGCACTCTGGTTGAACTTTCAGAGAGAAAGAGACAAGAGAGGCAAAGCTTGCCAACTCATCTATCCCTCTGCCTTTCAAATACTCCCACATGTGCTTATAGGCCAGGTTGGAACAATAAATATCAATTATTGCACTCTTTTTTATCTTTCATCTGATAAGCAGTGCTATTAAATAGCACCTGTAGTAATGTTCACTGTGTCTATAGGTATAAAAAACTACATGGAGTTATGCTTATAATATTTATTTGTTCATTTCATGAAATCACTACAGTTTTAATAATCATTACATTTTTATGCTTTTGCATTTGTCACGTCAATAAACAAATGTGCAGGTAAGTCCCAAACAAGCAAAGAATGACGTACTGACATTCATTTCAGTTTTGTGTTACTCCCAAAATAACACAGATATTTTCAATGAATTATGCAATTTTGAAAGTATTCAGAGAATTAAAAACATTGTCAGAATGATTGCTTAAATTTTACAGAAATAGAAAGGAACTTTCCAAAGATGGACAAAATATGTTCAGAGAAGAGAAGTTTCCTGTTTCAAATACATTAAACACAATGATTATAATTTAATTGGGCTTTCTCTATAAAGAAATGGGATCCTATTCCTACAGTGAAAATATGGTTAATGATACATCACATAGTCAATATGCTCTGAAAAAGACAAAGAATATTTTAAGTGAGGATGCCAACCAAGGAGCAATATGGAAATATCAGCAATAACAATTGTATTTTATTTTTTTCAGGTATTACTTAATATTTTCATTAATATTTAAGCTGCTTATAACATAGTATAGTCCTGCATACTTTTAATGTTCTTTTGCATGAAATAATAAACTATGTTTCAGATGTCATGTTTTTTAATACTCAAAATATTCATTAGGATAGTGAAATGTTTGTTAAATTGTTTTAATCCCACCACTCGATACCAGTATACCAGAGATATCAGAGATATCTGTGGTTCCATACAACCATGATAAAATAAATATACAATAAAACAAATAATAGGAAATTTTGGTTTTCTCTGAACATAAAGTATTGCTTATAATATCATTTAATCTATTAATTAATAAATAGCATCATGAAAAAGCTTGAACTACTGGGAGTACTCCCCAAATGAAAAACAACCCACACTTCAATACTAACAAAATGTGACATACGCACATGAATTGAGCACGTGCATTTGAATAAATGGTTTCAAGAGACTCACTTGCTGCATTACCACAAATTATCTGTGAGTTTAAAAAGCAATGAGTAATGAAATAAGATATACTTTGATATATATATGAAATTTTATATATTTTATATATATATATTTTCATATATAAAATTTCATATATATATGAAAATTTTGTAAAAGTAGCAAGAAGGATTTGACTGCTGGGACAAAATAGTCCAGACATATGTTTGCAAACTAAGTTGAAATACTATGTTGGTGAGAATCAGTGCTTCAAATGTCAGCAGAGATACCCATGGGACAGGTGTCAGCAGAAAGTTAGACTTGGAAGAAATACCTGAAAACCTACTTTTTTTGGGGGGGGGGCCATCACTGCCCTCTGGTGGTGGGAGTAGGAGGCCCAGCTTTTGCTCCTGTGGAGCCGGAATTGAACCTCCATCCCAGTGGGCCGCAATCCCTCCCACAACCACTACGCTATTGGGGCTCAGCTTTGAAAACCTACTTTTGAAATGAAAAGTACTTAGGAAACATCTTCTGAATATCTGCCGAACATTGTCTGACAAAGTGCTAGAAACTGGATCTCTCAAATTAAAAGACATTCAAATTACACTTGAGGAAAAGCAATCTCCTCGAAGTAGAGGAGATCTTCATGAATTGTCGATGCAGCCAGCACTACTCAAATTAGGAAGAACAGCTAAAAATATAAATTCATTGTTGGAAACAAGGAAATATTCAAAGTATGAACCTATGAAAATTGAAAGTTTTTTTTATCAATTAAAAATCATTTTATTAGGGGCTTGTACATCATTTTTCCAATACATAAATAATCATACTGTGACAAGAACCCTCGCATGTCCCTGCCGTCATCATTCTTCAACCATCCGCCCTTTCCCCCAGCCCCTGGTGTCGGTTCCTCCAACCCCTCCCCTGTTCCCCTGCTCTCTCTCCCCCATCCACCCTCCATACTTTATAAATTATTATTATTCTGTTATATGTTACCCTGCCTGACACCTCCCTCAGCCCACTCCCCCATGCCCGTCCTCCAGATAGGTCATATGTAGATCCTTGCAGCTGGTTCCATCTGTACCCCATCTTCTCTCCACCCATCCGGTAGTTCCAATCTAACCACCAGCCTGAGGGTGCTTATCCATCCTGATTTCCCTGTATCTCCAGCCCCTTTCTCCACTAGTGTACCTGCTCCAGTCCATCCGGATGTGCAAGGTAGAGTTGGGATCATGATGGTTGGGGGGAAGGGAGACCTCAGGAACTAGAGAAAACTTGTATGCATCATCACTGCCTGGCTGCACTCTGACTAGTCTGTCTCCTTCCTGTTTCTCCCCTGTAAGGGGGTGGCCAATTACCCACCAGTGGGCCTTAGGTCCCCACCCTTCCCCTCCCCTCACTCATAATGAAGTGATTCCCATTCTTTGATGCTCGATATTTGCTCCCTTTGAGCCCTCTTGATCACACTTGCTGGTCTGCTTCTTCCCTGTGGACTTTGCTGTCTCCATGCTGAATGGTGACTCAGTTATCTTCAAGTCTTTGAGACTCTAGACATTCAATCATTTGGTAGCTGGGCACCATCTTTTTGTTTGCCTCTGTATCCATTTGTCTTCAGCGATATCAGGAGTTAATTTGTTCATTGATTTTAATTTTTGTTCTTTGATGCCCGATGCCTGATTATTTCAGCACCTCATGATTGCACAGGCAAGTGAGCTGCTTTTATGGTGGGTTTTGTTGCTCCTGAGCTAGATGGCTGCTTGTTTATGCTCAAGCCTTTAAGACCCCAGATGCTCTATCTTTTGATAGCTGGGCACCATCAGCTTTCTTCACCACTCTTGCTCATGCTCCCACATGTCCTCAGTGGGCACCTTGAGGGTGTGTGCACACATTGACATGTGTTTCCCCCTCGCCCCCTGTTTGATGTCTATTGCCTAGATCTTTCACCACCGTGTGACCACGCTGGCTGTTGTGCTTCTTCTGTGTGGGTGTGGTCTCTTCTCAAGTGGATGGTCTATTGTTTATCTTTAGGCTTTTAAGGCTCCAGACAATATGTCCTTTGATGGCTGAGCACCCTCGTCTTTCTTCACCACATTTAGTGGGCAAGCAGTTCCTACCACAAAGGGCCCAACCATTCGGACAGTGTGGATGCATAGAAGGATGCAAGAAAAGAGAGAGCTACAGAGCTGGAAGTGGGCGTGGCTGAGAACAGGTTGGGGGAGGGGCCAGCAACAGGGATAAAGACAAGAAGGGAGGAAGAGGAAGAGAGCTGGTCCAAGCTCCAAGCCAACATATGATGCTCAGAGGACTATATCCCTCTGGAGATGCTATGAGCCACAGAAAGGACTGGGCAAACAATGGTTCCTGGGGGCACGAGAGAGGGGAGGAGAAGGGGGTATGGACAAACACATGGATGGGGGTGGGAGAGCTACAAGTGGTCTGGAATAAATGGAAAGGAGGGTACTGGAGGCCTGGTCAGGAATAAGCAAGGACAATGAATCTATGAGGAAACACTGAAACACCAATGAAGGTGGAACAAGATGGTGGGACAGGAGGGAGATGGAAGGAAAAGAGGAAAGAGCTAGAAGGCAAAGGACACTTGCAGAGGTCTAACATAGCTATGTCCATACATAAATACAACTGTCTGTTATAAGGTGGGAATAAATTTAAGAACATATCTATAGGCCATATATTAGGAAAATTGAAAGTTTTAAAAAATGAAAATTGAGTGTTACAGTCAAGAACTGAGTGTGGCAAGTCAGAGAATTCTGAGAGCTCTGGCTGTGTTTCCGCCCTGGAGGAGAGCAATTTGTGGCTCAGACCTTGGAAGACGTTGAAACTGACAAGACACAAGACTCAGTCCCTTGGAGACTCTACTGACAAGACAACATGGTAGCATGCTGATAGATACCAACTATGGGAAACTGGAGGAGCCTGAGGAGAAGTCACATGGCCTTACCCTGGTGGAATCAGAACTCTGAAGCCAAAAAAGCCACATAGAGACTCCTGCAAGTTCTGAGAAACTGGAGAAGCCTCAGATAGTCCCTGCCAGCGCTGAGCTGCTTCTACCACCATGGACACACAAGAGCCTGCACCCACTGGTTTGTGATTGTCCTAGCATCATTGCAGGTGCCTCCTGGATCTGAAGAAGACTTTATAGACTGGTTTTGAGCACAATAGCTAATATAAGACTTGTGGGTTTGTACTGAATTGGGTTGGGATGCTTTCTAAATGTTCTGTTCCTCTTGTTTATAGTCCTCTCTCTTATGTACACATGCATGTATGTGAATTTGTTTCTCTAGTCTACCCAGACTAACACATTGAGGCTAATAGTGAGTGGAAAAAGGACCGATAATGACCATGTTGGATCAGACAGTCATACGTTTTACTATGTTTTGGGAAAAACAAATGGAAGAGAAATATCAGCACATTCATTTTCAAAAAGAGCATTTTAATATCTATCCTTGAAAACAATGTGGTTAGTGAAAGGATAACAAACACACTTAAAAGGAAGACCACTTAATATGATGAGAATTCTCATTTATACACGAACTGCTAATGACAGTGATAAACAATTTTGATATGCTTACCAAGCTGTGAAATTTAAAACAGATAAAAGATGCAATTGATATGCATTGATCAATCTCATTGATTGAAATTAAAAAGTTGGAAACATAGAAGTCAGTGAAGGTAGTCCCTGAGTTATTACTAATGCACTCAATAGTTAAGTCAAAATAGGTGCCTCTGTTCCTTTTTTATCCTTATTTTGTGAAGTGATTTAAAAATTGTACATGTAGCAGTGAAGTTGTTAGGTAGAATTATTTGGCAGAAGGGTTGGTATCATAATTTCTGATGAATGGGTATATTCATATACTACTAAAACACAATTATAAGTATGTGTCTGTTATTGGATGCCACTACTTGTATGTGAGTTTGTCTTATTGTGGTGGCTTGCATGTTGCTGTGGTTCTAGAAGCTTTGTCACTGCTATTTCTTTTTTTTCTCTCTTTTTCACTTTATTATTGTGCTATTTGATAAATCATTTTATTGGGTGCTCATACAACTCTTTTCACTATCAATATATACATCAATTGTATGCAGGCCACAATTGGTTGCCCCTTTCTACTCCACCTTCCCCCCACCATCCCAGTATCACCACTCTCACCACTGGTACTGAAGGGTTCATCTATCCTGAATCCTCCATGTTTCTGGCTCCTATTTGTACCACTGTACATCCCCTGATGTAGCTAGATTTGCAAGGTAGAATTTGGATCATGATAGTGGGAGGGTAGAAAACATCTAAGATCTAGAGGAAAGTTGCATATTTCACTGTTGCTACACTATACCTTGAATAATTCATCTCCTCCCTGTCACCCTTCTGTAAGGGATTGTCATTTTACCTATTGCTTGGCTTTGGGTCCCCAATCTGTACTCCCCCTTGCTTATAGTTCTTTGATGCCTGATACATTTGACACCTCATCGTCCCACAGGCTGGTGTGCTTCTTCATTGTGGGTTTTGTTGATTCTGAGGTAGGTGGCTGCCTGTTTACTTTCAAGCCATTAAGACCCCAGACACTAAATCTTTTGATAGCCGAGAACCATCAGCGTTCTTCACCACATTTGTTTAAGCAAATATTTGTTGTCAGTGATCATATGAGGAAGGTGGGCATGCAATATTATGATTTTTTCATTCTTTCAAGCCTGATAACTGATCCCTTTGATCACTGATCCCCCTGATTCACTGATCTCGTGATCATACAAGCTGGTGTACTTCTTCCATGTGGGCTTTTTTTGCTTCTGAACTAGATGGCTGCTTATTTATTTTTAAGCCTTTAAGACCCCCGATGCTAGTCACTGCTATTTCAAATGTCAGCAGGACCCAAAATGAACAGGCTTCAGAAGAGGTTCCACACAAAATAACAGACAATGAAGAACTCACCTCCCCACTTTAGAGAAAAGAGCCACATAAAATCTGTTGCATGTCTTCAAAATATTGTCTGACACTGAAAACCAAAGGAACAAAAGCAAAATATTCTCAGAGATCATGTCCTCAGATGAGCCTTTTGGGTCCGAGGGCACTAGGAGTGTGACTGTGAAGGAACTGACTTCTCAGAGAAGAGTTGACCATGTTGATTTGAATCAGGTAAAGTTTTTGAGTGGATATGTTCTGATGGCACACAACTGAAGGTAAGAAGAAACTGCTGCAGAAATCTGCTAATGATTAGCATGTGTGAACTATGAATGTAGGGCTATTGGAGGTCATAAAAATAAAATAGAATCATAAATTTTCATTTCCTAGGCATTAGTGAGCTGAAATGGACTGGTATTGGCAACATTTAACTATGTGGACTATAAAATATTTTGGAAAACTTTGCTAAGAATGAGAATCCCAAAATACTCAATTGTGAACATGAAGAATTTTTACATGGATAGAGAAAGAGCTGTGCAAATAGATCAAGGAAAGACGCCATGGCTTAAAATCAGCAAGGTGGTATCTTCTTGCTATACTTATTCATCTGTATGCTGAGCAAATCATTGAGAAAGTGCATTGTATGAACAAGAATGTAGCACGGGATTGAAGGGAAACTTAGTAAGAGCCGGAAAGATGCAGGTGACACAATCTTGCCTGCAGAACATGAATAGGACTTGGAGTACTTGCAGATAAAATCATTAAATTACAGTCTTCATTGTGGATTATGACTCAGAGTAAAGAAGACTAATACCCTCACAACTGGACTTATAGGTGACATCATGGGAAAAAGTTGTCAAGAATTTTGGCTTGCTGGATCCACCATCAATAGTCATCACAGCGGCAGTCAAAAGATCAACAAAGCATTATATCATCTAAATCTTCTTGTTGCACAAGACCTCTTTAGAATATTGAAAAGCAGGAAGATTATTTTCATGTGGGTCTGACCCATGTCATAGTATTTTCAATTGTCTCATATGCAAATGAAAGTTGAACACTGAATGAAGAAGAAAAAAGAATGGATGCTTTTGAACTGTGATACTGAAAATGAATATTGACTCTGTCATGGTCTTCTCAAAGGACAAAGAGATATGCCTTAGAAGTAAAGCCAGAGTGCTGCAATGTTTCCTCAATGTTCATTTGCTCTTGTATATAAACCTCTTTATTGTATCCATATCAGTGTCCAAGAATTTGCTTCTCTAGTCTACCCAGACAAACACAAACTTCAAACACATTTTACATATATCAGCTTAAATTACAACAAAATGATCATTACAAAAAAGTGTAGAATTCATTAAAAGAGAAATTAAATCTGAGTGATGCCTGTGTTTCTTAACATCTATTTTAATATAATTGTCTCTTTATCTTTTGTTATCTTTATCAGGATGTATAATTGCAAAGCTTAAGATTTAGTTATTTGTGAAATAAAGGGTGAAATTTAAGACCAAAAAATCTCTCAAGATTTACAAATGTTCATCTCTAAGGAGATTAAGCATAATTTAGTGTGATAAATCATAAACATGTTCTAATCAAAACAAAGTCAGAGATAAGTGCATATAACTTGTCAACAATTTGTTTCATTTTTGAAGACGTTTGTTTGGAATCTAATTCTCTTTATCTATTACTTTCCTCCTCTAAGTAAGAAAGTTAGAGAAGAAACTTAAATTCTCTAAGAACTTAAACTTATATGTTTAAATTCAAAGCTATTCTGTAAAACAATGAACTTTATTTTCAAAAACAGTCTGACATTGTACAAAGGAGCATAGATGTTCAATACTAAAAATTGAATTTTATTTTTAAAATATTTGTCCTTTTAAAATTTCAGTCAGTAATTAAAACAATTATGTAGATTTGCTATAAGGGCTATTATCCTTTTCAGATATTATGTTTCTTTAATCAATTTTTGAAATGGCACAAAATAGAGAATTAGTCTGAGAATTATTCTCTTGATATGCCAATCACATTTAGATTGTTTTAGTTTTTTGCATAAGAGTATCTATATGTAAGTATATCTTTTGATCATGCAAATATCATGAGCTAAAATAAATTTAATTTATTCAGCATTAAAATAAAAAAGGGCAACAATTATGTACATATTTTCAAAATTATTCTCTTCACACCTACATAAACATCTACCAGTATAGACATTTCTGAGGCCATTTTTGGGTACATTTTGCTTATTTAAGTATTTTCTTTATCAACCATGTTACTTACTTTGATTTTCCAGGTATAGATTGAGTCAAATTGCAATATATTTCAAAAGAAACACAGACATATGCAAAAAATCATTTAAAGCCGCAAATGGTAGGAAAGATGTATATAGACTTCTTTCTAGCCATTTCTAATTTTTTATTATATTAATCTTAATATTTCACTGCTTTTAACTTTATTTGAGTCTTTCTTTATTAAAAAAAATGCTACCATATTGTAATTTAATAGCAGGAACTCCTCTTTTTATGAAAGTAAGTCATGTCTTTCCATTCGTTATTAATTTATTTTACATTCTAAAATTAAAAAACTAATACATATTTCCCTCAAGGGCTAATCTAAGAACAATGCCAGTTGATCAACATATCCGATATATTTGGGGATCAGCAATCCTGCTTTTCTTTGAAAGAAGGGGACATGCAGTTTTATGCAGGCTGACTTTGCTATGGGCAAGAGAGGATGCAGGTAGGAGTCAGTCACTCAGTCCCGGTTACTTCCAACCCATTATTTGGTTATATTATGTATTGTTTGGAGCGGCATCACTGCCCTCTAGTAGTCGTGGGAGCTACCCAACCTTGTGCCTGGAGAGCTGCTGCTGGATTTGAACCGCCAACCCTGTGAGCCGCATTCCCGCACTCAACCACTACACCACCAGGACTCAGCCTTTTTTAATTTAATTAATTAATTAATTAATTAATTAATTAATTTTATTTAAGGTTTTTGTTTCCTATTTTTGATCCCTAATAACAAATGTACGCAGAAGTCCTGAAAATATGTGTTTTCAAAAAAATGAAAGAGATGACTATTTTGATCAATTGGAAGGAGAGTACCATATATTGACTTTCTTGTAAAGCTGACACCAGAAGGAAGATAAGAAGGATCATTTCCCCGAGTGAGTTGATTTGTCTTTATGAGCCTATTGTAGTTACAATAAGAGATAGAGACCCTAGGTGCCTGAAAGGGGTATGCATTGAAGCACTTACCTATTGGTCCGCTTTGGGGAGCGATTGGCTTCTCTGCAGAGGAGATACAGGCTTTCGACTGGAAAGCTTCCCTCCTGGGAAGTATCAGGGCAGGTCTACTGTGTTCCTGAGCTGCGATGAGCCAGCAGCAGCTGGCTGGCAATCATCCCTTTCTTTCTTTCTTTCTTTCTTTCTTTCTTTCTTTCTTTCTTTCTTTCTTTCTTTCTTTCTTTCTTTCATTCTTTCTTTCTTTCTTCTTTAAATAATAAGAAGAGAGGAGCAAACTTAGGATCCTATTGGTCTAGATATGCACATTAGCTGATGTTTTCAAAACAGAATACAAACTTTCATGTAAACAGTAACTTTAAAACTGAGTGCGGAACTGAGTGCGGAATTGCAGGCCGCGGGCTTGGCGGTTCCAATCCAGCGGCGGCTCTCAGGTGCGGCACTGGGTAGTGCCCACGACCACCAGAGGCAGTGATGCCCACACACACAAAAAAAATTTAAACCTAACTCACTGCCATTGAGTCAATTCTTACCCTTAGCCACACGTTAGAGCAGGATAGAATGGCCTCTGTGGGTTTCTCAAATGCCAATTCTTTAGAGGCACAGAAAGCCTCCTCGGTTCCCACAGTTACATTAAATCTATATTGAATGTATATGTGTGCATATATATGATGCCCCATAAATTATAGTGCTTAAATACTACCTAGGATACTCATGGATGGTGATTTACAAATACAGTATTGGCTGTTTTTCTACTTAAGAATCAACAAAAATAAAACAACTCACTGCCATTGAGTTGACTTCACAGCAATCCCATAAGAGAGATAAAATTTACATTCTTTTTTCAGGGGGGGGGCATCACTGCCCTCTGTTGGTGGGAGTAGGAGGCCCAGTCTTTGCTCCTGTGGAGGCACTGCTAGAAGTGAACCTCCAACCCAATGGGCTGCAGTCTCGCGCACAGCCACTATGACACCAGGGCTCAGGCCCAAAATTTACATTCTTATGCCAGGAATGGTCCATTATAATTCTTTAAGCTTTAGTTTTGAGTTCATATGAGAATAATTCAGAGGCATTAAGCACAAATGTAGGGGTATATTGATGTTTGGAGTGCTTTTAGTCATTATGAAGGCGATTACAAAATCCATTTTATCTATATAATAAATTATAAATGTTTGTAATTAACTTAATTAGAGAGGCTAAAGTATTATAAGACTGGGATTATAAAAAACAGAAATTTTAAGATAAAGATGACATCACCTATTAAATATATCTTGAAAGACTGCAATGTCTCATTACTCAATATAGTCAACTCAAACGACTAGGACCAAATCTAGATTCAAAGGCTAACTAAACAGAACACACTTGCAGAATCCCACACAACATTTCATACCAGAATATTTTTTTTTTACTAATTTTAAGTAGGTTATTAATTATTTATTAAATAGTTGTTCAATAATTATTAATTATTTATTAATAGTTGTTCAATTAGGAGCCTCTTAATCCTAAACTCTTTCATTAGAAACTATTTAAATTTTTGATATTCTGAGAAACATTCCATTATGTATAAAGACATATATTAATTCAGGTAAGTATACTTCCCATTTAGGAATTATTTTATTAAAATGTATTATTCTATTAATATTTAATTCTAACATGAAATTAACTCTAATGGAAATTAGTCTTCTATTTTTTCATTTCCTGGTAGAAAATAGATGCATCATAACATCTGGTGAGCTTTACTGCTTATTAGATTATTGTTTCATTACAAGCTAAATTATCTAAATGGCACAGACTTTATTTCAGTTACGGGAAAAAATGACAACAAATCATATATCTCTATATCTATATAGAAATATTTCTGGATATGAGATCAATGTATATTATTTTTCAGTAATACTTAAAATTATCTCTATCAAAATTGTTTGATGTGCCCCAAATTTTTAATACAGTTGGAGTCTCGATCGATTTATGAATATTTAAAGTGTATATCAGATATGCAAAATGCAATAACTTGAGAATGGATCAATTAATATTCTACTCAAAGGGGAATTTTTATTAGTTCAAGAATCATGATTGAATTGTGTCCCTTTTGTGTATCAACTTGGCAAAGTAGTGATTATCAGTTTGAAGTTGCTCTTTGTTTTATGATATCATGTAATTATCCTCTATTTTTTGATATTTGTAAATTTGATCCCTACGTAGTAATGGAGGCATCCTGATGGCACAATGGATTAGTAATTTTGCTGCTAACACTCAGCAGCTCTAAAGGCAAAAATTTAGCCTTAGAAACCCAAAGGAACAGTTCTATTGTATGTTATAGGACATCTATGAGCTGGAATGGACTCAGAGCAATGGAGTTGATCAATTGTTAGTGATGGAAGATTGGGTCTAAGTGTGCCTTAAGTCACATCTTTACAGAGTGTTGAGGCTCAAGGCATGCCCTTAGCCAAGTCATGAAGTATTCAAGTCATGCCCTTATTAAGCCACACCTTTAATTGACTTATGTGAGTTATACCTTGTGTCTTAGGGGTACATGACCTATACTTAATTTTAGTCCTTGCCATCTTCAATTCTATGGACTATCCTGTTTCCTCCACATGTGCCATTTGGAAAGTATGGTGAGTATGCTCCATAGAGCAAGGCATGCCAGCCATTGTCTCTTATACCTTGAACTTGGTATTTGGGGAGACCCAGGGGTCCTCGAACTTTTTGAACAGGGGACCAGTTCACTTTCCCTAGACCATTGAAGGGCTGAACTATTGTCGAAACAAAAACTTGTGACCAAATTCACTGAGTGCCTGGGATGAGTTGGCTGCAAAGCAGGACAGGCAGAGGTGGCAAAAACCTCCCTGGGCCTGTATAAATGTCTTGGAGGGACACATGTGGCTCGCAGGCCAAGGTTTGAGGACACCTGGAAAGGACAGCATGCTTAGAAAAGTAGAGGATCAGCAAAAGAGAAGAATGCATTAGAAAAGACAAATTGAAACTGGCTGCAAAATCAGACAGTATTTCTTCCTGTTTTATGCAGGGTTGCTATGAGTCAAGGGCAACTTAATGGCATGTAATAGCAATACCACATATTTATCATAAGGAAATAGCCAAGACATTTAAATTGTATATAATAGAACCCACATGCTCTCAAAAAAAAAAAAAATCAGAGCAATTAAGAAGGAAAATAAAAGAAAATCAACAAGCAGAAAAACTAAAACTACTTTGTTCTCAGAATTAGAAATCACATTTGCCCATTTTTAATATCACAGAAATTATATCAAGCTAAAATTAATTTGAAGTTAATGAAGAAGGGATAATAGAACAGAAGGTCATCAAGAAAAATAAATAAAATGACTGGGGAAAGTAAATAAATGTTTGGAGGATATGAGGAGGACTCCGCCACTCCGTCTCAAACAAGCTATCACATAATGAATCAAAACCAAAAACAAATTATATCATTAATGGTCACGTAAATGCATAATATGCAAATACTTTTATAAAAAAATTGTGTTTTTATTTTAAAAATTCACATTATTTTCATCCCCACAGGGAATACATTCAAAGATAAACCACATGCTGGGACATATGGTGAATCTACATAAATTTAAGCACGTTGATGTCATACAGAACTCTCTTTCAGATCACTGTGCCATAAGGTTGGAAATCAAAAAAAAGAAAGAAATATGAAGAGAACTAGAGAAAATAATTGGAGAATGGATAATTCTCTATTGCAAAGGTGTGCATACTGGCCCAGATCAGAGATGAAATTAAAAAAATGTCTAGAAACCAATGAAAATGAAAACATGACATACCAAAACTTATGGAACACAGCAAAGGCAGTCTTCAGAGGAAGTTTTGTTGCAATACAAGCACACCTAAAAAATGAAGAGCGTCTCATAAATCATATGTTGGCATAGAATTTACACAGAGTCAGCAGGAAAATCCCCCTAATAGCAAAAGAAAAGAAATGATAAAAATCAGGGTTGAGATTCAGGAGCGGGAAAATAAGAAAATAATGGAAAAAATTAATGCTGCTAAAAGTTGGTTCTTTGAAAGAATTTACAAAATTTGCAAACTACTGGCAGACTTACCCAAAGAAAGGAGGGGAAAAAATTTCAATAGCAAGAATGAGGAATGAAAGAAGAGACATCACAACTGGCCCTAATGAAATCAAAAGGATAATTACACCATACTACAAAGGTCTGTACTCCAATGAATTCAATAACATGTAAGACATGGAAAAATTCTTGGACAAACAATCCCTCCCTAGATTATTCCCAATGGATGAAAAGAATCTTAACAGATCCATAACAATAGAAGAAATAGACAAGGTTATCAAGGAATTGCCAACAAAAAAATCACCTGGACCAGATGGCTTTACTGGAGAATTCTACCAAGCATTCAGGGAAGAACTGACACCAATCATACACAAGCTCTTCCAAAGCATAGAAAAAGATTGCAAACTCCCAAACTCCTTCTATGAAGCTCGCATTACACTGATACCAAAACCAGGCAAAGAACTCACAAAACAACAGACCAATATCCCTAATGAATATTGATGCAAAAATACTTAATAATAAAAAAATTAAAAAATAAAAAGTAAAAAAAATACTTAAAAAATACTAGTCACTAGAATATAAAAGTATATAAAACAAATAATTCACCATGACAAACAGGGTTCAACATATGAAAGACCATTAGTATCATTCACCACATTGACATGAAAAACTAGAAGAATGACATGATAATATCAATAGATGCAGAAAAAGCATTTGACAACATCTAACACCAATTCCTGTTTAATACACTCAAGACAATAGGAATAGAAGTAAAATTCCTCAAGACAATATAAGACTTATATGAAATACCAACAGCCAACATGATAATAGAGAAGTATATTAATAGAGAAAAGAGAAAAGAGAAATAGAGAAAAGTATGTTCCTTGTTCCGACTCTTATTCAATATTGTACTGGAGGTTTAAGCGAACAGCATAAGGCAAGGAAAAGACATCAAAAGTCTTTTACCTGGGGAAGGAAGAGGTGAAATTATAATTATTTGCAGATTATATGATTTTATATATTGAAAACCTCACAAACTTCACAAGGGGATACTGGAAACAATAGAGGAGTATGGCAGAATGGCAAGATACAAGATCAACAATCAGAAATCGATTGGACTGTTATACACATTAGATAAGACCTCAGAAGAGGAGATTAAAAAAGAGGTACCCTTCACAATAGCCAAGCACAAATTGAAATATCTAGGTTTATATATGACTAAAAGAAAAAAAATCTATATGATGAAAATTACAGAACACTAGAACACAGGAAACCAAGAATGACTTCATTAAATGGAAAAATATCCCATGCTCAAGCATTGGAAGACTCAATATAGTAAATATGACAGTTATACTCAAGGCACTATGTAAGTTTAATGCAATATTGATACAATTACCCTCATTCTTCTTTAGAGAAATGAAAAAAAATGATTACCAACTCTTCAGATGGAGAGGGTAAGGGTCAGAATTAGTAGAGAACTCCTCAAGAAGAAGGACACCATGGAAGGACTTGCTTTACCTGACTTTAGCACATTGTATACAGCCACAGTCATCAAAACAACATGATATTGGCATAATGACTGATACTCAGAACAATGGAAAATAACTGAAAACCCCGAAATAAAAACATCGGCATACAGGCAACTGATCATTGATGAGGTCCCAAAAAATATCAAAGGGAAACAGATGCTCTTTTCAACAAGTGGTGCTGGGGGAAAAAATGGATATCTACCTGTAGAAAAATGAAACAGGACCCTTACCTCACTCCATGCACTAGAATAAACTCAAGGTGGATCACAGGCCTCTAGTAAAATCCCAAACTATTAAGGCCATCAATGAGGGAATTGGGACCAACCTGAGAACACTGGCACAGGGATTACATAGTCTATCAGAAACATGGAAGGACATAAACAGAGGAGGCACAAGTAGACAAGTGGGATATACTGAAGATAAAAAACCTGTGCCCATTAAAAGAATTCACCAAGAAAGTAATAAGAGAGCAGACAGACTGGGAAAATATCTTTAGCAATGACAAATCAGATAAAGGCCTTATTACTAAAATGTACAATACCCTGGTAGCTTCCAAAAGGAGCAAATCTACGTGTGCACTGAGGAATGGGCAAAGGAGCTGAACTGAAGTTTCACAGAGGCAGAAATCTGAATACCCAATGAGCATATGAGAAAATGTGCGCAATCATTAGGTATAAGAGAAATGTAAATCAAAACAACAATGAGATACCACCTAACACCTTCAAGGATAACCCAATTCAAAATATCAGGAAGCAACAAGTGTTGGAGAGGTTGTGGGGAGATAGGGACTCATCCATTGCTGGTGTACCTGTAGAGCTAGTATGGAAATCAATTTGGAAATATCCAAAGCAGATGGAAATTAAACTACCAGATGACCCAGCATTCCCCTAATGGGCATATACCCAGAAGAGGCAAGCAACAATCCACGACCAGACATCTGCACCCCGATGTTCATCGCAGCACAGATCACAATTGAAAGGAGTTGGAAGCAGTCCAAATTTCCATCAACTGATGAATGATTTAAAAAATTTTGGTATATACATACAATGGAGTACTATGCATCACTGAAAATCAGTGATGAACATATGAAGCACGTGACCACATGGGAAGAACTGGAGGAAATTATGCTAAGTGAAGTTATCCAATTGCAAAAGGGCATGTACAACATGAGTTTGCTAAGGTAAGCTTAATCACAATAAAAAACACAAAAAGGCACCTGGAAAAATTACAATATACAGAAATTCCCGGGGAATGCCTAGGTAGTACGGCAGGGGCCAGACTAAATCCAGGGCTACGTATCATAGCCAAGTAAGTGTGTAGAGAAGGAATGGGGTATTAACCCACTGAATGGGAGCATGCTGTTTATATCTCCACAGGGAAAGAGGGACCAACTTAAATTTGATGTTCCCTGATGCTAGTGCAACATGATGCAATGGAGCCAGGAACCAGGGGAGGGGTCTGAAGGCCCATTCCCAACTACGGGAACAGCGGCGCTCCCCCCAGGAGAGTGTGCTTTGGAGGACAACACTGAAACTATAGCTTGGGGAGCAACGAGAGCACATGAGAACAAATGAAGGGGGAGGAAGAGAGAATGGAGTGCATCCTGGCCCACTGAGAATTCAGGATGATATTCCCACTCAGAATAGCTTATGCATGGATAGGATCATATGGCTGGCCCCACTATGAAACACGGCTTCCCTGGCTGACTCACAGCTCTGTGGGTACAACAGTGGAGAAATGAGATTGGAATTATACCATCTGACCCACTAACACCATGGCAAAAAACTAAGGGTGTGCAACAGAGCATAGAGTTCCAGATGGAGTGCCAAGGATATATTTTGGGGCTAGGGTGTCCCATCTCATCCGACTCAACTGGAGGGCACTCTTGGAGGTCATTAAACAGAC
>PVJH01038321.1:0-17239 GCA_004026705.1 Nesogale talazaci | reverse complement strand
GTGCTGTGCTTTACTTTATTGCAATTTGCAGACAACACATAATTTTATAAATTGACAGCTCTGGCAACACTATGTTGAATGTCTCTTTGCTCTAATTTTCCAAGACCAAGTGTTCACTTTCTGCCTCTGGGTCATATTTTGAGAATTCAAACAATATTCTAAGATTTTAATAATGCTATTATGCACTTAATAGACTACAAAATATGTAGAGTAACTTTCACATGCACTGGGAAACAAAGCAAACAAACAAAAACCAAACCAGGTGTATTGTTCTATTTAACAATGACTTTACCAAACCTGAAATATCTGTGCCTGCACAGGTAGATGTGACATGCTTCCAGACAGGCATACAAAGAAAACAAGGTCTAAATGCCCTCCGGTCCATTTCCATTAGGTCATGAGAGTGAGGTAGCGTGTGAAAGTGAAGTGTGATTGGCTACCTGTGCTCTTGATGCTGACTTGAGCTCTTGCCTTGCAAGCACCCTGCTTCCACTTTATAAGAGTGGAAAGTAGAACTTTGCTTACAGGAGAGGGCAGCATTCCTCACTTCACATTCCATGAGCTTCAAAGTAAATGCTCATTTGCATTATAATAAGAGAAGTAATTTACTTCTCTTGACTCTGTATTCCGGTAATGACATAGGTAAATGCTCTGTTTTATGCTTTACTTTTTAATATTTTTAGTTTGTGAGATTAAATACAGCAAAAACATACACAAACTTAACATGTGCAATTCAAAACATTGATTGTATTCTTTGAGTTGTAGAACCATTCTCCCTTTCATTTCCAAGAGGTTCCTTTCCCAGAAACATAACCCAACCTCACCGTCTTTTAAAGCATCATAATGAAATGTGGAAGGACCTAGATTTAGAAAACCAAAGAGAGGCTGAGCCCTGGTGGCGTAGTGGTTGTGCGCAGTGACTGCGGCCCACTGGGACAGAGGTTCAATTCCGGCTCCCAGAAGCAAAGGCTGGGCCTCCTTACTCCCACCACCTGAGGGCAGTGATGCCTTAATAAAAAAAGAAAGAAAGAAAAGAAAACTAAAGGAGAAGGACACACTCAGCATTCTTTTTTTTTTTGCTTTCTTTTTTTTCCCCAATTATTGTATTGGGGACTCTTACAGTTCTTATACTTTCAATACATCATTTGTATCAAGCATATTTATACAAATATTTCCATATTCATTTCCAAATATTTTCCACTTGAACCCTTGGTATAAGCTTCTCCTCCCCTATCCCCCCTTTTTAAAATGAATCTTTCTATTGAGGGCTCATACAACTCCCTTCACGATCCATACATCAGCATATTTTCAACGGAAAGAACCCAAGAAAAAGTTCAAGCCTCAACTTCCAACACGGACAAAATATTGAATGAAATAGGAAACCCAAAAAGAAGTTGGAAAGAATACACAGTGGCACTGTCCCCAAAAGAACTAGTTGACATTCAACCGCTTCAAGAAGTAGCATATGAGTAAGAACCAATTGTACTGAAATAAGTTCAAGTTGCACTGACAGCATTAGAAAAAACAAGGATCCAGGAATTGATGGAATTCCAAAGGAAATGCTTCAATAAGCCGATGAAGCACTGCCTGGACTCTCTTGTCTAAGCCAAGATAATTGGAAGACAGCTATTTGGCCAGCTGACTGAAAGAGATCCATATTTATATCAATTTCAAAGAAGGATGACCCATTAGAATTCTCAAATTATGCTGAAGACCATCCATAACTGGTGGAAGCAGACAAAGATAGGGAGCTGTCAGAGGTTCAGGCCTGATTCAGAAAAGGATGTGGAACAAGGGATATCATTGTTGAAAACAGAGAATACCAGAAAGATGTTTACTTTTGTTTTATTGACTATGCAAAGGTATTTGACTGTGCATATAACATCAAACATTGAACAGACTTAGGAAGAATGGGAATTCCAAAACTGTTTATTGTGCTTATGTGAACGCATATATGGACTAAGAGGCCATTTTGTAGGAGAATCAGAGAATAGAACCCACATTAAAAATCAAGAAAGGAATGCATTAAGGTTGTATCTTCTGACCATACATATTCAATCTGCATGATGAGCCAATCATTAGAAAATCTGGGTAATATGAAGAAAAACATGGCATCAGAATTGGAGAGAGGCTTCTTAACAACCTGTGATATGCAGATGACACCACCTTGTTTGCTGAAAATGAGGAGTGCTGGAAGCACTTGCTGATGAAAATCAAGAATTGCAGTCTTTAATATGGATCGCAACTCTATGTAAATAAGATAAAAATTCTAACAATTAGACCAATCATTAATACCTTGATAAACAGAGAAAAGTGTGAAGTTATCTAAGATCAAATCTTTAATCAGTTCTCAAGTAGGCAGCAGACAAGAGATAAGTGCCACACTGCACTGGATAAATCTGCTGCCCAAGACTCGTTAAAGTGCTGAAAAGGAAAGCTGTTTCTTGAGGGCAAAAGTGGGCTTTGACTTATGCCAGGGTGCTTTCAATCACCTTGTATTCATAAATAGTTGGACATTGACTAAAGAAGACCAAAGAAAAATAGATGCATTTGAACTCTGGTTTTGACAAATCATATTCAAAGCACCCTGTTCTGCCCACAGAACACACAGAAATGCCTTGGAAGACCCGCTGCTGGAATGCTCCTTTAAGACAAGGGTGGTGAGACTTTATCTGGCGTACTTTGGACATGTTATCCATAGAGATCAGTTCTGGAAAAAAAAAGACACCATGTTCAGTAAAGTGGAGGGACAGTAAAAAAGAGGAAGAACCTTCACTAGATGGACATCGGAGTTGCCGCAGTGGGCTCAAACATGAGTAGTTGTTAGGATGACACAGGGTCATGCAGTGTTTTCCTGTGTTGTACACAGATAAGTTTGCTGTGAGTTTGAACGGACATCAGGTTGCTAAAACCAACGCTCCCCCCTCATTTTCCTATCTGGTTTTTAGAGGTGCTGTTCTTATTCGGATCCCATAAAGTTCAAGCTACAAGGAAAGCAGTGTTCAATGCAGACATGTTTGACTACTAGCTAAGCTAATTGACATTTAATTTTAAGATGCCAGGGGATATATTTGGTTAAAGTTTTAAAGATTATCAAGTTTATTCAGGGGCTCAGCCAGCCTGTGCCATTCAGACATAGAATGTCTGCATTCTACGAAAATTTAAAATTATGGTTTTTATTTTCCTTCTTTTGATTAGGATAATGTGTGATTTCTTTTTAGTTTTATCACTGAGAAAAGATAAAAAACAGAATTTCTCTGCTTACCTCATACTTTGTTCTCAACTAATCTGCTTTGGTGACTTTACCATTTAATACACTCTGAGCAATAATTTAAGTGGTAACCAATCAAAGATATGAGTCAATTGAGCTTTTGCAGAATTATTTTTTAAGTCAACATGAATTTGTACTAGTCCTATCCAACAAACCGGTGAACATGATATATTTTGAACCATTAATCAATACATTTATGTAAACATTGGTAGTTTTCATAAGCTTGTAGAGTAATATCTTTAACATTTTGATTTAGTGTCTGTGTTGGTGGAATTTGGAACTGTACGGAACATGACTGTCCAGGTAATCTTCTAAAATAATTTTTGTGATATATATTTTACATTGGAGGAAAAGAGTGATATTTTAATGAAGATAAATCATATATACACAGATATCTTGTAGAGATGCAGCTAGTCCAAGAATACATGATAACTTTGAGTAGTCAATATTGCTAAGAATTTATTAGAAAGTTCAAATGCTACAAAACCTAAAAATTTATTTGAAAAAGTTACCATTTAACTAATTTTAAAATGATTTGAATAATTTAATTTAATCTAGTAAATTTTTCATCCTGTACATTTTATATTTTTGAGCTTTATTTATGCTAATTGACTTTCTACATTTGAAAAAGCAAGAATGTAATTTATTCTTCTTCCTCCTATCTCTCCCCTCTTGCACTATTCTCATTTTTTTCTTTCTTCATAGTTCAATGTTCTGTTGTGGGTGACTCCCATTTTTCAACTTTTGATGGCAGACATTATTCTTTCATTGGCATGTGCCAGTATATCCTTCTGAAAGGCACTGGAAAAGATAGATTCACAATTACTTTACAGAAAGCTCCATGTGAGCAGGTAAGAACAAGATTTATTTTTAATCTCAAGATGACCAGAAATATCCATATTTTCAGAAGGTGGGGGTGCAAGATTTGTATCCAGATTAATAATTATAACATAAAGGGGTTTAATTTCTTTCTTCACAATGAAGACTCCATTCATTGCTAAGATGCATCATTATTTTATGTACTACAAAGAAAACATGTTAACAATTAATCAAGGACTAGAGATATTAAAATATAAAAATAAATATCTGCCAGACTAAATGAACTGCTATGCTTTCAAATGCAATTTTCTTTTTAAAAGTAGTATTTTAGTGTCTATTTTGTGAACATCCTCATGATGGCATATGAAGCTAAATTTTAAAAATGATTATTGATCGGATTGAACACATTTCATATAATTCTGAACAGATATGATTGCTTATTATACTGGAAAACTTATTTTGGAATAGTAGCACATCAACAATTTATAAATAAGAAATTAAGATCTTCTATTCATTAAAAAATAAGAATGCCACAATTTTATGTACATCTTTAATTTTCTAATATTATTGGAAGATGGTTATTTCTACCAACGTTCTGAAATATTTTTTCTGTTTGTTTTCCTCTGCAATACATTAGAGTCAGGATTGGCTTTCTACATAGGCTCTAAAGCAAACTCACGGCCATTGAGCCCGTGGAAACCCCCAGTGATCTCGGTGGGTTCCTGAGACTGTCACTGGCTATGGGGGGAGAAAGCCCAGTGTTTCTCCTGCAGCGCTGCTGGCGACTTCAAACTGCCCACCGTGTGGGTCACAGTCCAACGTGTGACAACCACACCACCAGGGCTCCAGCTTTCCCTGTAGATGCTAAATCCTTGCATGGTTATCTTTAATTTTTATGTTTAGTATGATGATTTAACATGCCAGTTAAATATACCAATGGAATACATTTTGAAAGTTATTTTATGTTATGGAAGTGCAATTATTGTCATTTTTTGGAAAACTTGAAATTTTATCTATCATTCTCTCTTTCCTCTAATTGATCGTTTTCTTTTTGTGTAGAATCTTGGCTTGGTATGTCTTCATTCAGTAACTTTAATTCTGGAGGATGATTTCAGCAAACAAATAACTCTTAGCCGGGGAGGACAAATATTGACTAGTCCTAATCAAGGCTTCAACCTGAATGGTAAACAGCAAAGTTAACAGTGTACTTTATATAAACAACCAGACAGAGACCTTTTCCATCGTCTAATTGTCCCACATGTATTGAGCACCTGTGTGTCACCAATTTCAATTTGTGAGGGTGGCGGGCTTGGTGGTAGAGTGGGTATGTTTTGGTTTGTGAGCCTCATGGTTGTCAGTTCGAGGCCATCTGCAGTCCTGTGAAAGACTGGGCTTCGTACTACCACAGACAGTTACACTCCTGGGAACCCACAAGGTGTCACCGTGTCAATAGCAATGATTTGGTTTTCGTTTATGGTCCCAGACAAGCACGCATCCACTTAGACTAAAATATGCTGAATTCAAAAGGATGCTTAGAAACTTTGCGAGACTGAATGGAGATCAGCCCCCACACCCCCGATCCCATTCCTAAATAAAGGTGTGAGTCAAGAGAGGATCTCTCATTGGGTATTTAAAGCAGATATAAAAGTCTAAGTGAGATATCAACTAACTCCATATGGAAGAAACACATCAACATCAGTGACTGAAGAATTATAAATTATATAATCTGAAGCTGAAAGAGGAAATAATATCAGAGCCTAAATTGTGATATTCTCGTTTGCAGAAGGTGATGGACGACAGTGGAAGCCCAAGATACATTTGTGAGTCCTACACAGGAAATTAGCTTCCACTGATTTCCCTCTCTCCATAATGGAGGGCTGGAAAGAAACTGGTCACCAAACAGTGCATTGGAGTGATGCACAAAACAGTGAATTGGAGAGATGACTATAGGAGCTCAAAAAGATGACGCTAACTCAAAGACCTATCACCTTGTCTTTGATTCGCTCCATCTCTTCTGTTGCTCCTTTTCTTCATATTGAGTTTTAGCTCTGATAGCTGTTGTCACTGGGGCCAGCCCTCTTGAATTTTTGCTATATGTTTTTCTGGGTTTTGTTATATGAAACCCAGGATTGATGAATCCATAGAGATAGCAAGTAGAATAAGAGTGGGTGGGGCCTGGGCGTCAGAAAAGGGGGTGCATAAATTGGAGCAGATATCAAGGAGTTCAAGAATGTTTGAAACTGATTGTGGCAGCAAGAGTAAACTATTGCTTGATATGATTGAATTATGGGATATATGATATCTGCATTAGCTCTCAATATAGTGTTTTCGAAGAAAGGATAAAGCTGATCTGGTAAGTGTTCCATACAGAGGCAGGAGGTATGAACATATGTGTATATGTTTTGGGTAAATTGCAACTTGTTTCAGTCAGCTTTCACATGAAGAGAGCAAGTACAGATTCTCAGGGAACCAGATGAAAGAAGGAGCTAGTGATATGGTTAGAGAAGACCTTCTACATTGACCATCAGACGTGCGGTTTTGTCTCTGCTTGTCTGTCAGTTTGTCGTACTGCGGTGTCTTGTGTGTTGTTGTGATACTGGGAGTTGTGTCACTGGTCTTTCAAATGCCAGCAGGGTCACCCAAAGTGAATGCTTTCAGCAGAGCATCTAAAAACAGGCAATGAAGACAGACTCAGCTCCCCACTTCAGAGGAAGAAGCCGCTGAAACCTTATGCATAGTCTGGAAGCATTGTCAAAACACATGTAGTTTTCTTGAAACAGACTCATATGTTTGTTTTCCAGAGTAATGACAATGATACTGTAACCCCTAGGAAGGACTCCCGATGGTATAATATGTTACACGTTGGGCTACTAACTGCAAGTTGAGCAATTTGAAACTGCCTGAGAAGAGTGAGGAGGCTTTCTACTTCGGTGAAAATTTCCACTCATAGGAGCGATTCTGCTCTGCCTTTTATGAATTAGAATTAACTTGATGGCCACGTTTTTGTTTTCTGCTTTTTTTTAACTCTCAGAAATGTCTCAGCTTTCTCATATTAGAAATTGCATGATCACCCTACTCAGGTGTCATGCTAAACAATTAGAAGTTGACCACATGTGAAGTGAAACCATATGAAATTTCCATCACTTGGTTATGTTTATGTACAAAGATGGAATTTTAAGATGACTGACATGTTATATATATAATAAATATATCATATATGTATTTATGGTGCTATGCCAGCAGAGAGTCAACTAGATGGGGGTGATCTTTGAATTGTTATTTTAGTGTCATCGATGTAACAGTGTGGAAATTCTTTTTGTCTCAAGCTAGTAGAGCCAGTGGCTTATGCAGCCCATTAGTTCTTTGGTTGAATCGGTGTCTCGAGTCTTTGATTTCCTTCATTCTTTGCTCTGTATGGGAAAAGGTTAATTATTGTACCTTAGATGGAAAGAACAACACTTGGGATGGCAAAAATCATCAATTCAGTTTGAACACAAGCTTCTTGTCACTCATGGTATCTCATAAAATCATATGTATAAATTGCTATGTTCTCCCTTTTTGAAAAATGTTTGAAGGTGATGAGAGACAGTTGAGGAGAAAGCTATTACTTTGGGAGTCATGATCAGTTTAGGGAAGAAATGAAGCACACACACGGATTTTTAAAGAAGGGATCAGTTTTTAAAATGTCTCCTCACTTCATGAGATGTTGTCAACTGAAATTATATATCAACCTCCTAATCTACTAAACATGTCTGCTGCATATGAAAGAGGGATGGAGAATTAAGGGAAAGTGATCACAGAAACAGGCACATGATGATAAATATGGGTGCTGGCAGCCAGGGGGCAAGGGCAGTGGACTGCTCAGAGAAGTCTCGAGGTTGTCCTGGAGCATGTTCTAACGTTGCCCGTGAACCTTAAAACTGATGTGTATATGGTTTCTTCCTACAGGGATTGTTGAGATCCAAACTTTGTCATCCTTATTTATTCTCCTAAAAACCACATTTGGTTTAAAGATCTTGTTTGCTATAGATGGGGAAAGAATTTATATTCAGCTCACCAGTGCATGGAAAAGAAGAACATTAGGTCTGTGTGGCACTTTTAATGGGAACATAAGAGATGATTTTCTGTAAGTATCATTTCTACATAGCTAACGAAATTTAGTGACTGATAAATTATTTCATTAAAATGTTTATGTAACAAATAGAAGTTTAGCTTGCACTACTTCAAAAGCCCTTGTACATGAGTCATGATTAGACTTTATAGCAATCATTTAACTAGATCTATACTTCACAGAGAAGGAAACAAAAAATCTCAAAGTGACAAATCACCCCAGGTCAAATAGCTAATAGTAAAGCCAGATTTCTAAATGACTCAGTGTGACTCAGACCCTATGGGCCAGCGACGAACCAGTATTTCCTCCCTTGACACCTCTAAAGTTTAGCAATAGATTTACTTAGAAAAATCATTGCCTTTAAAAAACATCTTAGTATTATTTGGCATTAATTATAATTTATAGCTAAAGTTTGGATATAATTTGGAGTTAATGATATCTTAACACACATTTTGACTTCTAAGATAATGAGGTGCTGTGATAGTTTGTATTTCATGGAAAGAAAAGCAGAAATAGAAGAACCTTGTTTTAATGACAAAGCAATTTTCACATCAAAGTAAAATGAAGCAGTACATAATTTAATGTACATTCTTTTGAACACCTGTTATTCAGCTAAGCACTGTGGGCATTGTAAGTAGGAAAAAATACATTTCACAACCTCAAAATATTGCAGATCAATCAAAATTAGAAAATTAAAAAAATTGGGAAAAGACTTCAGCAAAAGGATGACAGGTATCCTGGAGAGAAACGAAGGTGAACATTATTTTTTCTTTCTAGGTCTCCATCAGGCATGATCGAAGGTACCCCACAGCTTCATGCAAATGCGTGGAGGGTCTCCTCCACCTGTTTTGCACCTGTTCATGTCCCCATGGTAGACCCCTGTAACATTAATCAACAAAACAGTAAGTTTTGTCTTTTACATGAAAATTTAGAGGAAAGTTTTGGTTATTTACTTCTGTAAATGAAATAGTCATTTTGAAATCTGGATTTCCTCATTATGATAAAGTCAGTGCTGTTCCTAATGCAAAGGTATTTGAAAGCATGCCTCTATGTTTGTCTTTCACACACTGGTCGGGGGGACCCCATGAGGTGGTTCGCTTCTGTGAGGGTTCACAGTCTGGGAGCCTATAGAGCAGCTCTGGATCCTTGGGCCACTGGGGGTTGGAAAGTAGGTTGCTGGCTGCAGGTTCTATGTAATCTAGGCTCTTAAAAAAATAAAAAAATCCCCCAAGTAGCTATTTTATGTATTATCTTTCATTCATAAATATCCTTTTGATTTCCAGAAATCTCATCTTCCCAAGTGTGGTCTCATCAATTCAACTGAACTCACTGCCCTTAAGGTCCCGCTGACTCAGAGATCCTGTAGGACGGGGTAGAACTGTCCTTAGTTCTTAGAGCTGTACCTTTTCAAGGGCACACAAAGCCCCATCTTTCTCTTGTGAGATGTGTCTTGCATTCTTATAATGCTTTCAAATTCTTTAAAAAAGAAAACTCTTTGGAAATACACTACAAAATGTGTTATAGTTATAGATAGTTAGCTTTTGTTTTATAGTATGATAACTTCTCACATGACTTCTCACGTTTAATACCCTCATATTAAAAGTGTACTAGTGACTTCACGCATTATAGAATCATAAGCGAGAAGCCACTGATTCAGGGAAATACTCTATCATCAAGTTGGCAGCAATTTGAGATGGTCATGTTCCATCTAATTTGCAATGACAGTGCAACTCACAAGCCAGGACCTTTAGCCATATTTTACTAAAGACACAGCAAATTTATTACTCAATAAAGGAGCACTTAGGTGGTTTTGGTTTGCTTTACATTCTTTTTCACAAAGAATCACTTTGTGAAAGAGCGAATATTTAAGTATATTTTGAATTTTTCTTTAATTAAATATTTAACTTAATAAAATACTTGTTCTAATTAAGTAATTTTCTTTGTTTTTAAGTCGTTTTATAAGTACATTATTAATAATAGACATCAACACAGATTTAAAAGTGAATTTTTGGAGGCTTAAGTTGATTGTCAGATGATAAAAATCATTGACTTATAATTTTGAGTACTAAAAAGAACACAAGACAGATAACCTTCTTGACCATTTTTCTTATCTATATTAAAAGGCATTGGCTAAATATATTATTTAATATTTTTAATCTCACTAGCTAGTTCTCACCAGCAGTCTATAAATTAATCTTGTTTAGTTTGTTTCAAATTTCCTCATTTCCCTCCTTGATATTTCAATAACTTAAAAAAATACAAAAGTTGGAAAATGGTCCAATTAGTGATTTTCTCTTGGTCACTGTACTTTGCTGCCTTTATTCATCCATAAGGACTCTGGTATTGTTACTGGTGAGCTGTTGGCTTCCTAATCTCAAGATGAGACTGTTTTCTTGAAGATTTAGGGTTCCCTAAACCATATGTAAATCACTCTGAGTCAGGAAAACAGTGGAGTTTTTTGAGGGGATGAGTTTTTCTTATATAACCTATATCTCTTATGAAATAATTCAGATATTACACTCTTTGATTATGCCATGATTTTTTTAAATTCCAAGTGAACAAATTCAGAAAAATTTATAAAAAGGAAAGTAAATAGAGAAAAATTTACTAACTCTCATGTGTGTTTTGAGCACTCAGGTATGTACTTGCCTACTCTTACTTCATACCCATAGGAATATTTTCTAGATTCAAACCTGGTTAGTATCATAAAGAATCAGTGATTCTCAAAGGCATAACTAACACATTTTAAGAAGGTATTATACTGTCCTCACAATAGTTTGGCAAATGGTATCTCCTGGACTTTAACATATGTTCCACTCTTTAGACTTTATTAATATAGATTTATTCATGAATTCATGGCAAACTTATCAAACAATTTTGAGCTCCCAATGGAGGGTGTGGTATTGTTTAATGACTGTGTGGTATCTGTGTGATATTGAGCTGGTGTCGGTCACAATACTTCTACTTTGGCTTCGGAGATGGAATGGTGCTGCTCCTAATTCTCCCTGATTGCTTGTGGAGAAGTAATAAAGTCCATAATCTGGCACCACTGTATGCAATGCTCTGCGCCTGGACACCATCCACCTAAGACAGCGGATCTCAACCTTCCTCGTGCCGCAACCCTCGCAGATTGTGGTGACCCCTAACTGTAAAATTATTTTTGTTGCTGCTTCCTAAATGTAATTTTGCTTGTGTTATGAATCATAGTGTAAATACCTGATATACAGGATATATTTTCATGGTTATAATTTGGACATAATTAAAGAGTGAAAGGATAGTGATTAATCACAAAACAATATGTAATTATATATTGTGAAATATGTACGAGTTTTTCGATGGTCTTTGGCAACCCCTGTTTAAGGGTCATTTGACTCCCAAAGGGGTCGCAACCCAAGTTTGAGAACCGCTGACCTGATACTTTAGAGCAGGCATCTAATTTGATCCTCAGAGAGTGCACTATCAAAGTCACTGTGATTCTCAGTTTTCGATTACTCAGTGATGCAGGCATAACACTCAATGATGCAGTTTTACAATGACTAAGGCTTTTCAACCAGTGTTCCCAGTATTATAAAATCTGAACTCTGAATAATCCAAAAACCAGACTCTCATGTTAAGGAATATGTTATCGTGGAAATCAAGAGGATCAAATAGTTCTCAAACATGGTGATGAGTTTAAGATCTGGCCTACCGATTGAGGTGTTAATGAGGTCCTTTGTCTGATAGTTGGCTATGCAGCACACTGCGATGTCATCCACCAGGACCTCTTTGCACCTTGCCATGTCTACATTAGCCCTGGACTGTACTATCAGCTCTGCCGACACGATGCCTGCAAATGCGGAAGTGCCTGCCTGTGCAACGCTCTCGCCCACTACGCCTACCTCTGTGGCCAGCGTGGTGTTTCCATCGATTTTAGAGCTCAGGTTTCCTTCTGTGGTGAGTTCCGTGGTACACATAGAGCCTAGCAACATAGAAAATTAGAGTATGGTTTGAAATATATAGCCAGAACATGTTGGTGTAAAAAAGGTTTTGTCATGGAAATGTCACCTAAATATTGGGAATTGTGGAAAATTATTATATTATGCAGTTGTACATTTACGTGTATTTATACTGGTAAGTTATATAAAGGATGAGTATCTTAAATTCTTAAAGGTATCAATCCTCATGGTTAGTGTATCTATTGACTGGCCCATGATATGGTATTGCCTCATGTGTTCTCGAATTTCTTTTTCATGAACTAATCTGCAGCATTAGTTCATATGTTTCTGTATGACATCTGGGTGCTTTTGTGCTACAATGACAGAGTTGAATGGTGACAGAGATAATATTTCCTGAAGCCAAATACATTTAACATTTGGCTTAATTTTTTTGTTTTTGTTTTTGCTGATCTCTGCTTTAGTTTATTCCAGCGGCAGGAGTTGAATCTCTTTCAAGATACAATTAAGCATGTTTTGTAAGGTTGAGTTCTCTAAATAAGCAAAGTCAGTGGCATAGGTGCATATTTATAAATAAAAAGCACACTAAAGTCACTGTTATTGAATCAAGACTGACTCAAGGACAAGATAGAATCATCCTTTGTGAATTCCCAAGGCTGGAATGTATAGCAGTAGTAGAAAGTCCTGCCTTTCTCTTGGAACATCTGGTGGTTTAAACTGCTGATCCTGCCAATGGCAGCTCAAAGTATAACCAACTTCCATTATGTATAGTGTAGATATAGAACATTTCATATCAATATTTTATCAATAAAGCTACTCATGAGTTGTAGTTGTGACTAGGTCAAGTCTGGTTCGAATATGTGGGTTCAATATTAAGCTGGTAATAGTTCTAGGTTGGCAGAGAATTGATTAGTAATTTTCTTCCAGAATTCTGACATGTCCTGTGCAGATTAAAGGAGGGTGTCATGTTTTCCATAAGTTTCGTCTATCATAGACCTGTCCTCAAAGAGATAGTGCAGTTCCCTTGGGGGCCGTCTTCCATGAGTGACCCGTGTCTTCGTCTCTCAGCCGTGGTGTGTCAGAAAGGCATGCTCTACCATCAGTGCTCCTCCTTTTGCCGTCGTTCCTGCACTTCCCTCGCCTCTCCCGAGCGATGTGACGACGATTGTGCCGAAGGTTGTAACTGTCCCGAAGGCAAATACTATGAAGAAACACTGAGTTTTTGTGTGCCCATGTAAGTCGCACAGTTGGGGTGGAAACATCTAGTCTTTGATTTTTGCTTTCCTTTCAGGTATTCAACAGTCCTTCATTCTTGTTTCTTTGTATCACTTCCTAGTTGTACATCTTGGTTGCTTATCTTAATTTTTAAAATAATGCTATACATATGTATACATATACATAAAATAGCTATGGAAAGAAAGAAAACACAAAGCAAAACCAAATCCAAAGGATGGTTAACCCTGTAATTTGTTATTGGCTGCTTTTGAAAAATCAAAATTAATAATAAGTTTTATGTTTCACAGTGTTGTGGAAATTTTTCAAAGCAGGATATAGCTTTTATCTGCACTCAGAAATTTCTCAGATCTCTCATGAGATGAAAATGCTTTCTCATCCAAATACTCGTATTTCTTTGGACTGCCCCTACAGACATTTCTTGTGACTAAGCAGCATAAATCATTAAATGAATTCTGGAAAACAAAATCTTAAGCCATATAGGATTTCATATTTAGATAGTTTCTGCCATTTTTTCATATAGAATGCCATCAAAATTAAAGTGCAGCCTAAAACCATCATAACAAAGCTTGGGGTATGCTTGAATTTTTAGATCTTTTTGTAAAAATTAAATTTATACCTTTTTTTTTGTTAATTGATCGCTTTATTTCTTTTTCCTGTAGCTTTCACTGCCGGTGTCATTATAGGGGCAGCATTTATCAACCGGGAGAGCTAATCCCCACACCCTTAGGCTTATGGTAAGTTTCAAGTATAGTGATTGCACGTGAAAACTGACAAACTGTACATTGAAATATGATTACTGTCATTTAAAGAAAAACATAACACAAACCTTATACCTAAAACAATGTAGATAGTGCATTTCAATGCAAATACACAAGTCTTAACTGTACTGAAAACTTGTGAATTCAAAGTGTCCCCCAAGGTGGAAAGGAAGTTCTTTTGTTCATTTTTGGTTCTTGGATACAATTTAGGGAGGAGGATATTCAAGTTAAGTTTCTGTGGTGGCTTTCAGCTTGTGGTTTACCTACTGGCTCAAAAAAGCTCTCCCCCACTCCCCTCAGTTGACTTGAGCAATGTCATGCATTGAAATAAGTGCACCTCCTCCCCAGGGACATCAGCTTTGTGTCCTAGTGAGAAAGCACTCATTTGTGGGAACTGTTCCCTTGGGTTGTCAAGGTATCTGTTACAATTTAGGCACATTCATGTAACAATCCACACACGTCTATATCATTTCCTTACCTCTCTGTTTCAGTTGCAACAAAGATGCGCACAGATCAAGAAAAAACTGAAATCCGTTCAAACCCAATGCCAGTCAAAGCCTGACACACAGCAAACAGGACACGATAGAACGTCAGGGCTTCCTTGACTCTTAGTCTTCAGGGGAGCAGAGAGTACCATGTTTCTACTGTATTTGGTGAATTTGAACTGCTGACCTTGTAGTTGGTAGCCCCAATTCTTTATCTATAGCACCAACAAGATGCCTTAGAGATACTAATGGACAGTGTAAAATAGTAACAACAACAACAACAACAATAATAATAATAGTACAATTTTATGAGAATAATGGTTATCTTTTGTACTTCAGATCTTGCAGGTCTCCTCAAGCTCCACAAAGTTTCTTCTAAAAGATTCACTCATCCCATTAATCCTGAGAGATAGGGACTAGAGCTGTGCCTTGGTTTGTGGATGGGGGACAGGGAGGCACAGAGCAGAAACTAATCAGGCGGTGCTCTGCTACTGACTTGGCTTACATTTTCTTTCGTGTCCAGAGCCGACTTATTATGATTTCTTTTACTTGTGAATTAGGTGAAGGTTTGCAGAATAAGTCAGCTTGCTATCCAGTAATTCATACATATTTTGTTTCAGGTCATTGATTCCTCCCCCTACAACGTAATATCACTTGGCCCACTTCTTTCCCATATCTCCCTTTTTTCATCCCTCCTACTGAACGCTTCAGAATTGTGTTAGATAAATGCCGATATTTTGACCTTCAATGACTGATTGCTTTCTGGTGATATTATTTCCCTTATAGATTTACCTATTTGGTTGAAAAGTGAGTCACTGGGGGTGAGTTGAATTCCAGTTATGGAGGGTGACAAAGGCCCTAGTCTTGAGGTCCTACTAGTTTCCATCTGACTGATAAACTCACTGCCATCTAATTGTTGTCAATGCATAGTGACTCCTCTGTGGATTGTTTTGACTGTTTATGGGAGTAGAAAACCCTGTCTTTCTTCTGTGGAGAGTCTGTTGATTTGAACTACCAAGTATTTATGTAGCAGCCCAATGTGTAATCACCACACCACCACAGCTCCTATTAGGCCAACTTACAGAGTTGGTCTTTTTTGATGACTTTGTGGGTGTTTTGTACATTTTTATTTCACTCTGTGATTACTACTGTGATCCCTTTCCCAGTAGTTGCTGGAGTGTTAGTTTGTTGGGTCTGGAGAGGGTTGGTGAACCCACCTTAGGCGTGCGAAGGGAAATACAACTTCTTGAGATACAAAAGCAGCAAAAGGAGTTTATTAACTAACTCGAGTTAGGGCTTGTTACACTTTGCCAGACAAGCACAACTCAGTGACTTGTGAATTAAAGAGCAAGTTCATTAAAGAGAAAGAGAAAAAAACAAAGTAGAAGAAAGAGAAGAAAACAAAGTAGGAAAAAGAAGAAAGACCTGCACAAGTTGAGAGAGACACCAAGTCCTATGCAGGGGTTATCCCCAGAGAGAGGCAGGAGGAGGTTCTGACAGTTTACAGGCTCAGGTTTTTATTGGGCTGAATAAACAGAACTTATCTCGGTAGCTATGCAAGCAAGCAGCAGGTACAGAAGCAGAATTCTGCAATTACCCTTAATATCAAGGCTATCCTGGGAACACAGCGTGTGGGGCCTTTTGACACTTTACATATTAGGGTTGAGACACTCAAGGACAGGCAGTTACTGGAACTCAGAAACATCTTAGTTCTAAAATGGTTCTTCTGTGGCTAATAGTTTAGCCATCTCCAACAAGTTTAGGTAGACTACAGAAACAAAATTCACAAGCATGCATATGTATATAAGGGAGAGTTTTACATACAAGAGCAATTGAACATTGCGAACAATATTCCAACCCAGTCCAGGTTCATAAGTCTGATATTAGCCCCTATGTCTTATACTAATCTATAAGTCCTCTCCAGCTTCAGACTCACGAAACACATACAATGATGCCAAATTCAGAATACCACAAGGCAGTGGGTAGAAAGTCTTTGGATCAAGTGGTGGTGTCCATCTCTCAGCACTGTCAGGAGTCTCCACGTGGCTGCTCTAGGTCGAGGTTTCTGGCTGCATCAGGGTAAATTCATGTGGCTTCTCCTCAAGGATGTCTTGCAGAGAGCCAGCCTTGTGGGTTGAGTCTCCAAGAGAATGTGCCGAGTGAGGTAGTGTCTACTTCTGCCTCCAAGAAAGAATTATTGCATTTCCCAGAATTCTTAGAGGAGAAGGCCATGCCCACACACAGGTCTCATTGGCTATTGTCCAGATTGACAGGCTAGACTCCACTCTTAGATTGTTATGACTATGGAGTAGTTTCTGAGATTGAGACTTGTGACTTCTAATTTGTTCTTCTTTGTTTTTTTGGGGGGGCATCACTGCCCTCTGGTGGTAGGAGTAGGAGGCCCAACCTTTGCTTCTGTGGAGCTGCTGCTGGAATTGAACCTCCATCCCAGTGGGTTGCAGTCCCACGCACAACCACTACGCCACTGGGGCTCAGCCCTATTTTGCTCTTTAATAATGCTTTGCTTCTCAGGACCCGTTTTTAAGGAGTGATGTTAAAATCTGCGCAGAATTGCATTATATCTGTAGATCACATTTGGTAGTATTGTCATTTTTACAATGTTAAAT
>PVJH01038320.1:0-17242 GCA_004026705.1 Nesogale talazaci | reverse complement strand
CCCCCCCCCCCCCTGCTTCTGCTCCCTTTAATCACGTCCTTCTCCAAAAAGTTCACAAACAGTCTCCACAGTTCTGTAGCTAACGCGAAGCCCACGCTGCCGAATCAGCTCTCGCTCAACAATCCTATGACTCGGAAAAACACTGCCACTGAGGCAGCTCCGCCCTAACAGCGCTCAGAGACAGCGCACAACGGTCCCCTCTGCGTTCCCAAGGCTGCACGTCTTCAAGGGAGCAGGTGGTCCCCTCTCTCCAGCGGAGCAGCTGGGGATTCACACTGCCGACCTCACGGTTAGCGGCCCCGCTTGGTGTCAGGGACCCGCTGCAGCACCAGGGCTCCTGCCATCTGACAGGGCAGAGTATCATTGCCCGGTAGGGTTTACAAGCCTGGGAATCTTTACAGAAGCAAACTGCCGCCTCTTCCGCCTGTCGTGCAGCTCAGCCGCCAGGAATGTTGGCAAAATCCGCACCCGCGAAGCCACCGCCTCTGCAGAAGCAGCCGTGTGATCCCAAGCTCGCTGTAATTGGGTAGAAATGACAGCCCCCCACACGTGAGCGCACTGGCCTGGAGTCCCTCGCCGCTCCTAGGGACCCTCTAAGACTGGAGAACGTTTCTGCGGCGTGAGTCTTTACGGAAGCAGAAAGCCCGTCTTCAGCACTGCGCGCTGCCCCAGGGCTCTATCGCTACCTGGAAGCCGGCCTTATAAAATGTCCGATTTTGGGCTGAGCCCCGGTGGCGTAGTGGTTGTGCGCGGGACTGCGGCCCACTGGGACGGAGGTTCAATTCCAGCAGTGGGGCTGGGCCTCCTACTCCCACCGCTGGAGAGCAGTGATGCCCCCCCCCAAAAAAATGTCCGATTTTGTGGTTGTCGTCGTCATAACTACAGCAAAAATTTTTTAACGGTTTTATTGGAACATAACCCACATACCATACAGTTCAATAATTCAGTCATCCAAGAAGAGTTGTACAGTCATTACCACAATCAATTTTAGAATATTGTCTTCTTTCTTGTACTCCTTGTTATTAGTTCCCTGCTTGCCCCCAACTTCCCCTGCCATTCCCCCAAGAAACCCTTAATCAGTTACTGTTATTACATATATACATATATATGTATAAAATCATTTTAGTGGGGGCTCGTACATCACTTATCACAATACATACATACATCAACTGTGCCGAGCACCTTAGCATACCTGCTGCTGTCATCATTCTCCAAATATCAGCTTTTCAACTTAGCTTTCATCCTTTTCCCTCCCTCCCCACGCCCCCCCTCCTACCAACCCTCAATACTTTATAAATTATTATTATTGTTTTGTCATATCTTACACTGCCTGACATCTCCCCTCACCCACTCCTCCAATGTCCGTAGGAGGTTATGTGTAGATCCTTGTCTTCGGTTCCCTCTCTCTAGTGGCTATGTGCTCAGCTGCTAACAGCAACTACAGTGCTATTTTTATGTAAAAATAACCAATTTATGCTGAAACACTGCACAAAAAAACTCATTGATAGTCCTTTTGGTGTCACCCCCCTCTGGCAGCATCACCTGGAAAGGTACACATACACACACACACTAGCCCTGCCACAATTTCGGCCTCCTCCCTGACATTGAAATTGAAGCCTTGTCTTGGAAAATTCCCAGTCCCTTTGGACTCTAGCAGGTCTTGGTGTGACCAGTGTGATCAATAGATCTGTGCCTTTGTAAGTAACGGTGTGCCCAGCTCAAATGGCTTGAGCACTAAAAGATTGATTGGCCCAATAAGTTCACACTCTGGTGGGCTGGGCCGGCCCCAGACACAGGGTTCAAATGATGTCACTGAGACTTTCCTGCTCTCCCTTTCTCAGCTCTGCCTTCTTCCTTCACCCCCAAAGGTCCGCAGCCTGTGAGGGGGTTCATCCCAGCTGCCAGGCCAGCTGCAGTGCCCCCCACCCCACTTTCTCTCAGATGGAAGCACCAAGCAACTGTCCCTCTCCCACCAATGCCAGGAAAAGCCCCGCTGTTTGTCATTGGCTCTGGCGGTGTCCAGCTGGGGAGGAGAGGGAGGATATGGTCATTGGACTGAGCGGGTGAGAATCCTGGGTTCCAGCCTGGATGTGAGAATAGCACTTCACAGAGAGCATGAGGACTAAGACAAGGAGAGGGCGAATATCAACCAGAACCGGAAGAAAAGGGAGTGGCCATGGGGGAGTCAGACAAGTTGCCAATCCTTGTACCTAGCCCAGTTCCGTAGCCCTCCCAGCCTCTATTAACCCAAAGAGATCCACAGCCATCCTTAAATGAACAATGTTACGCTTCAAAAATAGTGCCACAAGCCATCCGGCCTAGTGTCTGACTTCACAAGGAGGAAGAACCATCGAGATCCATATCCCAAGGCTGGTTCTTATGGAGCAGAGGTCAGCCATCCTGACTCTGTCCAACTCTTTAACCAATTTTGACACCAGCCATCCCTCCCGGGGCACGCTCTGCTCCCGTCGAGGTTTGATCCTTTGTTGCAACGGCCACACACAACTGACAACCCATACGCACAGCGACGGAGCTTGTCGGGGAAGTAACAGGCTACAAGTCCACATCAGGAACAACGCAGGGGACAATGCTTTTGCAGCCACTTCTCAGCTGCGCCCACAGGCAGGCCTCCCTCTCACCCAGGTCTCTTGGGCCCTTAGCCCAACCTCTGCCTTGCTAGGACAAATTTGACAAAGTTCTTTAGCTGCCCCAGTAAGTGCCAAGGGGCACCTAACTCTGCCAGAAAACCTCCCCCCCACCCCCACCCCCCCCCCGCCCTTCACTCACAGCTCTCTAACCTCCTTGATCAGTGGGCAGCAGCATCTCCTCCCTGTTGACTGCTGCCATTCCTCTGCCACTGGCGAACATCTGACAACGTCTCTGGTGTTAGAACTCTCTCTCCGTTGGCTCATTTTCTCCTCACGGGGAGCTCAGGTCCAAAGGACATGCTCCACTCCCATCTCTTCTTCTTGATGGTAGTGAGGGCCTCCTTTCCCCCAGCTTATTCTTAGCCTGTGGGTCACCAAAATAGACTGATACCTTTATTTAGGGTCCCTACACCTTGTCTGTGTGATCCCACCACCAAAGGGCATCATGCACCTTATCTGCATTATTACCAAACTGTCCAATCACCTTGAAGAGCTCCAAGCACTTCACTGACTTAGTCCCACCCAAGCATTTGGTGGTAGTTACAAGACTCTTGTGAGGGAAGGGTCACATTAAAAATAATCTGTCATGCCACATACACTTTTTGCCATGGTCTACAAAATAAAAAAATAAAGTTGAATTTATTTATGATGAAATGAAAATCAAAGCTTGCACTAAATATAGGTAATCATTAAACTCTATATGAAACTGGGAAAATGACATCAGGGGCTTAAGTGGGAAGAGAATGCTTTGAAAATGATGACAGCATATGTGAAATGTGCTTGACATAATAGAGGAATGTATGGATTGTGATGAGATGTAAGAGCCCCCAGTAAGAGTATTTGGGGGGGAGGGGCCATCACTGCCTCTGGTGGTCATGGGCGCTACCCAGTGCTCCTCCTGAGAGCCACCGCTGGATTTGAACTGCCAAGCCCATGAGCCGCAGTCCCGCACTCAACCACTTACGCCACCAGGGCTCACCCCAATGAGAGTATTTTTAATGGAACCAAAAGATAATGAAAATCTTCCATGAACTATCTGATGCACCCTTGTAGTAATGACTAAAGCAAATATTCCTTCTGAGTCTGCTGAGATGCGCCTATGGTTTGTTGGGGTTCGTGTTAGATATGGAAACATCACATGATAATAAAGAAAATATAATCCCATACACACACACATATATGGGAACCTAAACAATAATAATTTTTCAATGCAATTTGCTTTCAGTGGTTTTTGTTTTTACTTTAATGTGACATTTTCAGTGTGCATACACAAACAGGACCAAGTTAGGGGAAGGAAAACAGAGATGTATGACTTAAATTATGCCTGTTATCAAAATTCCATTCCATTCCAACCAACTCTAAAAGCTGTCTGAATTCCTCTCCAGTCACACAATTCTACTCTGCAAAGTATTTCATGAAAGTGGGTCACTGACTAGAGCCAAAAACTATTTTTTAGGAGAGAAATTGATCCATACTTTTTTTTACAACTGGATTTTTAAGTCCTTTTTAAAAAAAAAAAAAAAGACCCCCATATCAAAAATGAATGCATTAAATAAAACAGTTTAGAAATCAACTAGTCAGGCCATTTTAACACTTTTAAATATTTGATTTACTCATTGTTCTGCCCTTCAGCTAAGAATTCCTGCTAAGAATCTCTAGGCAGGAGAGGAGGCTGGGGGAAGGATTTCGTTTTGTTTTTTTTTCAGAGCCTGAGAAACTGGGACTTCCTGCATTTCAAAGCACAAAGGCCTATTATTCAAGGAGAGGGGCCAGGGAGGCTGAGTATTCAAGTTTGTAGGCCACCGTGTACTTCTTCCTTTCTCCTGCCAAATCAAAGATCACACCAGCCCCAACGGGACCTCAACGGGGCAGTCCTCAGTGAAAAGGGAAAGCAGTCGAGGGAAAAAAAGGGGGCCAGCCAGGAGCCAAGGAGTTATTCCTAGAGCCTGGGGAGCAGGCGGTTGATTTGAATGAAGCCAGTGAAAGGGGCCTCTGCTGTGCGGCCTTGGGGAGGGGAGCACAGAGCTGACATCCGCGCCATTCATGCTCCATTGTACATTCCATCTGTGTGCTATCATTTCCTGACCCCCAAACAGAGACACGGTTCGGCCATAAATTTCCCAAAGAGCTTGCCTGGCAGCCAAAACCATTCTCTCCGAAGCTGACCAGCTCCTAGGAGATTTGGTGAAGTGTTGAGATCGTATTTGCCTAGGAGCCCCTCTCCCAATTTTATCAAAGAGCCCAGCCCTCATCTCTGTTTTCCTTCCAGAAACTGGATCCAGAGTGAAAAGAAATGAAACTGGGGTGGTTCTGGGGAGACCAGCTCTCCATCTTTAAAAAAAACCTCAAACCAAACTCACTCCCTCGAGTCCCTGCTGACCTCAGGACCTTACAGAACAGAGTGGAGTCCCCCCACCCACCCCCTCAGGAGACTGTAACTCTTTACAGGAGTAAGAAAGGCCCCTGTCTTGCTCCCACCCAAGCAGCTGGTGGCTTCAGACCTGGCGGATTGCAGCCCAACACATAAACACTATGTCACCATGGCTACCGGCTTCCTATAAGAAGCATAAAGTATCTGACCAGTCCAAAGCTGAAAGAGCCAATCATCAAGCAGTCAGGATAAGTCTGGGAGGAGAGAGAGGACACCAAGGTGGACTGCGGGGCAGGGCTCTCAGTCTAGCACACGTCAGAATCTCCTGGAAGAGATGCTCGTTCTGGGCTGGGAGCTGAGAGTGGTCATTTCTGCCAAGTCCCCAGAGACACGGACACGGCTGCTGACCCTGCTTAGAGAACCAGAGCTGTGACACTCCACCTCAGGCATCGAGGGGGACACTTGATGGGAGGTGTGGTTGAGGGAGTTCCACAACAAAACCTCTGGATGGCACAACAAAAACCTCACACTCCACGCCCCGACAATCATCCTCCAGCTGCCACGCTCCTCTTCCACAGGGACTAATGATTTCTCTTCTCGAAGCAAAGCTGGGCATTGTGGAACAGATCCTCCTAAAAATGTGTAGCCCCGCGGTTCTCCACCTGGGGGGGCGCAACCCTTTCACAGGGGTCGCCAGATTCATAACAGGAGCAAAATTACAGGAATGAAGCAGTTATAATTTTATGGTTGGGGCGGGCACTACCACATGAGGAACTGTATTAATGGTGGCAGCACCAGACAATTATGGGGGAAAGAGAAAGGTGAGATAACTCTCTCTATGCAAAAGCAAGGAACTGTGTGCATTGGGTGATGAGTGCTGAAACCAATTATTTTTTTCCCTTTGCTTTTATGGCACATTAGGTTTTTCAGCCAAGATTTATTGAGTCATAAAATGTATTAACTGTGACAGGCTGAGTTTCGATCAAAGGCAATGGCAAGGGTCATGTGTCTACAATTAAATGCTGCTTCGATAATAAGAGACTTGAGCCAAAGGAGCTTGCTTCCAGGAGACTATGACAGATTGTCACTGGCTGTCATGTGTGTTCAGACACAAATGGCACTAGACAGAAGGTCTTATTCGCTCCAAACATGGCTTGGGACCTTCCACCAACACCCCGAGATGCTTCGTGTATGTGGACACCAGCAGTAGTAACGATCAAGGAGCCCCAGAATGGTTCAGACAGTGGATGCTCTAAGCTTACAGTTAGAAATATGAAGCTAACAGGAGATGCTTCAGAAGAAAGGCCTGCCGATCTACTTCAGAAAACCCAGGGCAGCCGGGGGTGGGGTGGGGGGGAGCACAGTCCTGTCCTGACAGTCACCTTGAATCAGAATCCCCTTACATCAGAATAAATGGAAGGGCAACTGGTTTTGCTGGGTGCATTACAGGGCAAATAGTCGCTTCTTGACTTCTCTTTCTGTCTTTGTCTCTCTCTCTCTCTGCAGGATGACGTCAGACATTTTCGTTTTAAGAAATACCGGAATATCGTCGCAGATTCGGCAATAAAGGCCTAAGTTGCTTTTCAAAGTGCTTCTGAAAATTATTTTCAGAAAGAAAGACGGCCCAACAATGCAGCAGCCGGCGAGCGTTGGAGGCTCCCGATGACATCCTCCTCGGAGAAAGAAAGCCGGGCTTATCTCTGGTTCCTCTGCCGCAGTCCGTTCCCACTCCCCACTCTTTCCAGGGCTATCACAGAAACACCTTCTCAGCCCTCCTTCCTCTGCGGTGCTCAGGTTTCTTGGCCCGTGCTCTTTGTTGATTTCAATCACTTGGCCCCTTCCAATGCCTCCTTTCCTTGAACTTCAGTCCTCCCCTTTCTGTCTGACTTGATAGACAAAGACCCAAAGGAGCTGCTATTCACATGACCCCTTGCATTTCTTTGCTATGAGCACAAAGAAAGAATTCTCCCTCCGAGAGCATCAGGTTACCCAGCAATTTCAGTTGCCCGGAGTCCTTCTTTTCTCAAAAACACTACAGTCTGTGTGTGTGTGTGTGTGTGTGTGTGTGTGTACATCTCCCTCCCTCATTCCCTTCTCTCCTCTCACCCTCTCTCCCTCCCTCACCACCTGATCTGATGTCAGAATGTGGTATCTGGGCAATGATGAGAAGGAATGAAAGTAGACAAGCATCTGTGAAATGGCACTTTCGTACATTCCCCTGGAGCTGCAGTTCTCAACCTTCCTGATGCTGCAACCCTTTCAAACAATTCCTCATGTGGCGGTGACGTCCCCAACCATACAATTGTCATTGCTACTTCATAATTGTAGTTTTGCTACTGTTATGAATCAAGCGACCTCTGCGACAGGATTGTTCCACCCCCCAAAGGGGGTGCAACCCACAGGTCAAGAGCCACTGCCCTAGAGTGATAATAGACATCACTTCTAGCATCTATAAATAGAAATTAAGCTCCAGTCATCGAGGATAGAGATAAGAAAGCCTTGGGTTCTGCCACGCAGGAGAAAACAGGAGAAAGGACTCACTGTCGCTGCTTCATGGAACCCTGACGAGCATCACCCACTGGAAAGAAGAGCTTAGGTAGGGTCCCAAACGTCCCTTTCCTCACTTGTAACATGGATATAATAACAACACTGGCTTTGCAGGATGCCGGAGGAGGGATCCAACAAGAATGTGATTGGCTGTACGGGGCACCAATGCAGTTCCATTTGATCAGTGTTTCTCCAGCATCTCCCCTGCACCAGGTCTTAGGCTCCAGAGAAATGAATTCACCATCTCTGAAACCAGTGCCCTCGAGGTCTAGCGCCGTAGAGAGACAGACTGCACACCTAAATGAAGACGGCAATGCCACAAGTGCTCTCACTGCTGCTGTTCTTAACCACGGTCCAGCCCGCTCGCGACTCATAGCGGCCTGGCTCCCGCACCCATTCACTCAGCAAATTACCATGAACCTGTGATGACCTCAAGAGACAGAGACTCTCGACAGGGGTAAAAGAAACAGACGTGGCCCCTAGGGTGACACGGAGCTTACATCTCACTGTATGCTGGGAGAAATCGAATCACATCGAATCACACATCATAAGGCGCAGTGCTTCATGACGAAAGCCCACTGAGTAAATGCTAGGTTCCCTCTTCTCTACAGGCCGGGGCATACAGGTGGGTGTCCACAGTGGCCAACATAAATGAAAAATGCAGCTGGTCAGGAGGTGGAGCTATCTCTACTGTGACTGTCTCAGGCTCCCACCAAAGGGCAGCCACTCACTCAAAAAAAAAAAAAAAAAGGAGAAGAAGAGGAGGAGGAGGGAGGAGAACAGTGACCACTCAGTCTCCCAGTTCATGACCACTCTGGGTGCATCAGATTAGAACTGTGCTCCGTAGGCTTTTCAGCGGCTGGTTTTTCAGAAGCAGATCACCAGGCCTGGATTCTAAGGTGCCTCTCTGTTAGCAGCTTAACACATTAATTGTGCACTGTCAAGGAAGCCAGGCCCTCCCATTCAGCGTCATAGAACTGCTTCCCCATGTCTCCCATAAACCTGGATGTAAAATATCTCTCTTGTAAAGTGCTAGCAATGAATTCCAACCCCTATGTACACCAAATGGTAACAAACTGACCACAAGAAGGTGGGACATGTAGAATACTCCCAGTCCCAAGCACCCTCTGTGGTCATTATATCATCTGGTGTCAATTTGAGAGGATTAAGGGTGAAGGGGTGGGTGGAGTCTAGTCTGTCAATCGGATCATAGCCAATGAGACCTCTGTGTTGGCATGGCATTCTCCTGAGAATTCTGAGAACGCCTGGATTTTTCCTCCTTGGAGGCAGAAGATACTGCTCTCTGCTCATTCTCTGAGAGACACTCTACTGACAAGGCTGCCTCCCTGTGAGCCATCCCTGAGGAGAAGCCACAAGGACCTATTCTGATGCAGCCCTGGAAGCTGCAGAAGCCACATGAAGACCTCTGCCAGTGTTGAGCAGCTTACAGCACCACTGGATTCACAAGATTTCCCATGCCCTGGCCCATGATCTTCCTGCATTCGATATCACTGCATGTGTTTCCTGTATCTGAAGAGAATTTTATAGACTGGTATCGGACATTTGGGCTAATATCAGACTTATGGACTTGATCTGGACTGGGCTGGCATGTTTTCTCAATATTCAACTGCTTTTGTATAGAACCCTCTTTCTTATACACATATGCCTGTGTATGAATTTTTGTCTAGTTTACCAGGACTAACACACCCTCCATGGCCCCTCCAGTGCAATTCTTTATTCACCTTGAGCTTGGGTTCCATTCATCAGTGTAACTCTCCCTTCTCATGGTCCACTGAAGCAGGGAGCTAGCACTACATAATCAACGTCACCAGAAACAGGACAATCTCCCCTCAGGTCATCAGTCTGCATTATGTAAATAACCCTCAGAGAGGCCTCTGGGGAAAGTGCTGAGACCCAAGCAGTTCAGGAACTGTGCTGATGAGGCCGAAGGGCATCTGTGGATAATGGCGTCTGATCACACATACACCAGAGGACTTGGTCTGTCTTTTCAGGAGTCATTTTCCCCAGTGAGACGTTCCCTGCTTTCAAGCTCCCATCACTCTGGTGATCATCCTTTCCAGTTTGTATCTCTGCTTAGACATTTACAATCTGGCATCTTCCTTTCCTTCTGAGGTCTCTGTCCCCCTCCAGCTCTGATGGAAAGCCAACTAATAAACACTGATGGTTATAAAAAAGATGTGGTGATTTCTTTTATTTTGGTTGGAGACCCAACATGAACATGGCCCAACAGATGGCGAGAAGGGAGCAGTAACAACTCTTCCCTCAAAAAACTTGCTCCCCTCGAAGCAATGCCGACTCACAGAGACCCTGGAGCACTGGGGAGCACTGCCCCGGTGAGTCTCGAGACAGTAACTTTTTCCCAACCATCTTATTGGCATATCATTAACATACAAGCCCATAGCTGAATTGCATCGAAAGAGCCGTACAAGCATCACTACACTCAGTTTTACAACATTTTCTTCATCCCCTCCAACATCCCCTGCCAGGCTCCTAGGGAACCATTAATCCAGTTACTGTCTCTATAGATCTACCTATCCTGACTTCCATACATAGAAAAACATTTTTTAAAAAACAACTAACAAAGTAAAACAGATTAAAAACCCTAAGGAAAAGAAAGCAGAAAACTCAAAAAACTAGAACCAATTTAAGTGGACCGTAAGGGAGATCGGGAACTGGGTGCTAAATTGTAAGTGAGCTGCATCGGCAACAAGTCGCTTCCCAGTGCACCTCACTGGTAGCATGGCTTTTCACATCCCTGGTCCGTGGTCAGGGGGTTCACCAGAGGCGTCATCGACATGTATTTCCCCTTCAGTTTGTTTTTTTTATAACTGAAGCAGCCTTAAAAGAAAGGGCAAAGGGCCCCCAGGTTGAAGGGGAGGGAGGAGAAAAAAGAGGAGTTGATCCCAAGGGCTCAATAGCAACTAAATGTCCAGAAAAGAATGATGGCAACATATGTACAAATATGCCTGATACAACCGATGCATGGACTGTAATAAGATTTATAAGACCCCAGTAAAATGATCTTTTAATTAAAAAATGATGAAAGGGGAGAGCAAATGATGAGACGGCATTTTGACCATAATGACTTTAGAATGCTCTCTGTCTGGTAGCAGGCTCACTTTATCCCTTCCCTCCCCTACCCTCCCTCTTTCACGAACCCTTAATAACTTATAATTTTTTTTCATGTCTTATCCTGACCGATTTCTCCCTTCACCCACATTTCTATTGACCATCCGTCCCTCCTTGGGGATGTATGTATGGTAGATCATTATGATCAGTTTCCCCCTTGTCCCCTCACCTTCCTCTTAGAAAACTCAGTTTTTACATGTAAAGCCTTCAGCTGATTGGATGAGATCCACCCACATGAGTAATAACTAACTTTATTTAAAGTTGACAGATCGTAAATATTAATCCCATATAAATACCTTCAGAGTAACATCTTGACCCAACAAGTGGGCACCATAGCCTAGCTTCATTAACATGTGAAATCAAGCATCATGAGTAGAAAAACAAAAATAAAGATTCTGACCATATTCCATAAAAACTAATTTTGTGGCAATCTGAGCTTGATGCCACACTCTGTGTAAGATTAGAGACACCTCAAAATCTGCAGATGGAGTAGGGACTTTTCAGCTCTTAGATGGCTTGATCTTTCAGGTATCTGATACTGCTGATAATTCCTTCCCTGAAACTCTCTCCTCCTTGACTTGCTTTAAGAAGTCACTGTTGAACAGAAGCCCTGATGGCACTGTGGGTAAAACACTTAGCTTCGAGCCTAAAGGTTGGCCATTCTAACCCACCCACTGCCATGCAGGAGAAAGCCGAGGCTGTCTGACGTGCTTGCATAAAAAAAGTCCCTGTTGATGGGCCATAGCAGTGGAGGAGACACCAATGCAGACAGACCATTGGAAGTCTGTGTCTGTGACACAGCAAGGGACAGTCTTCAGTGGTAGGAGCAAGATCTTTGAAGACTGTTGGTCCCCTGCCCCAGACTGAAGAATCCTGATCTGAACTTCTCCACCTGCCTGCCCAAACTTAACCACAATGCCTGGAAGAGCAAGAGATGTTCCAGAAACGGGACAATCACTTGAGCCTCATTTTCTGAGCCTGCTGCATGACTTGTTTGCTGGTGGGCAGGAAGCCAAACTCAAAGGAACTTGAACTTGTCCAACTAGTCATTCTTGCCAAGCTTTGAAACTGGACCAGCATATCCTGGGCGAGCCAAGCTCCCCCACTCCACTCCTCTCCCTTATCCAGCCCTTGAACTCTTGCAGAGCCGAGTGTGTTAGTCTGGATAGACTAGAGAAACAAATTCATAAACATGCAGATGTATATGAGAGAGTTTTATATAAAGGGTAATTATACATTAAGAAAGCATTCCAACCCAGTCCAGCCCAAGGTCATGCATCCAATATTAGCCCAAATGTCCGATACCAATCTATAAGTCCTTTCCAGACTCATGAAACACATGCAATGAAGCCAAATGCAGAATGAACACAAGCCAGTGGGTAGAAAGTCTATGGATTCTGTGGTGTTGTAAACATCTCAGCGCTGGCAGCAGTCTCTATGTGGCTTCTTTAGGTCCAGGTTTCTGGTTGCATCAGGTGTGTTCATGTGGAGACAGCCCTGTCAGTCAAGTGTCTCCAAGGAGTGTATGAGTGCCTCCTGCTTCCAAGAAGGAAATACCAGATTTCCCAGAATTCTCTGGAAAAGGCCATGCCCATACAGAGGTCCCCTTGGTGATCTCCAGATTGACAGGATAGACTCCATCCCTATACTCCTACTCCTCAAATTGACACATTACGTGACTTCCACAGGCTCCAAGTGATCTTCACCACGCAGTGTTTTGGTTTTGTCTGGCTTTAACAAACCAATTGCTTTTCTCAGTGTTCAGGAGGCTAGAAGTCCAAATTCAAGACCCTGAATCCTGGGGAGGTTTTTCTCTCTCCGTCAGTTCTGGGCAAAAGCCTTTGCGTCTTTTTCACTTCTGTAACCCCCCCCTCCCCCTATTCCTTGGTAATCTTCATGTGCATCTATCCTGTGTCTAAACCACTCCTTTTATATCTCAAGGGTATTAAAACACAGCCTACCCTGGCCACATTAACATGTCAAAGAGAACTCTATTCCCAAGTAGGATAGCAGCCACCAGTAGAGGAGCAAGGATGTCCAATGCAAAGTGGGGGAAAGGACACCTTTCAATCCCTAACAGCTGCCTCCAGTCTGATCAACCAACAGCAATCCCTCCCGTGAGAAACAGAACGACTCCACTCCACCTCTAACCCCGCGGCTCACAAACACAAACTTTAAACCCAACCAGACAAAGGAGAGGAGCTTTGACTCTGGGCCACTCACATGTGCTAAGTGAAATCCTGGCCTTTTCCCCTGGGGTCTTTCTCACCATGTTCCCATTCCTGGAGGTAAAGTAGGTGGTAATGGAGTCCCTAACCGAAGGGTCCGGGCTGTGTAAGCCCTGTGAAATCACATCCTATACCTCACCAAAGAAAAGCTATGCCGGCCATCTCATTCGAGGTGTTTGACCAGTGTGGCCTACTAATGACATGCCAAATGTCCAAATGGGCTGTGGTAGTTACATAATCTGGTGTCGACTGGAGACTCTTAAGAGTAAAGGGGTAGAGTTTTGTCTGTCAATCAGGACACTGCTTACTTGCCTCATTCAGATGTGCTGAGATGAATAGCTCACTGGAGGGCAGACGCTCTCTCACTCCCTACAAGACAATACTGCGGACAAGCCACACGGAGGTGTGCTGATGGCAGCCAGAACCCTGGAGCTGGAGGAGCTCTGTGGAGACCCACGCCAGCACTGCAGAGATGCGTCTACCGCCCCTGGATCCACTTGACTCTCCACCCAACGACATATGCTCTTCCCATATTTGGCATCATTATATGTGTTGTGTGAGTCTAAAGAGGAATTCATAGGCTGATATTGGGCATATGGACTAATTTATGTTGGGCTTATGGACTTGATAAGGAATAGGATGTTTTAATATACAATGACTCTTTATATAAAGCTCTTTCTTCTACATAAGTCTGAATTTTTTTCTCTAGTCTGCCCAAAATAACATATGTGCCTTGGCAGAAAAAAAGGTTTCCTGCCCCTGGAAAAGCAGCCCTCTGCCACGGGGCCCATTTTGACTCAGCGAGATCCTGCAGGGCAGGTCAGAAACCAGTCCTGGAAATTGTACAGACACAGACTGCCACATCCTCCTTTGCAGAGCAGCTGGTGGATTGAAGCCATCCAGCTTTCAGTGAGCAGCTAAGTGCCAAACCTCTGTGCCACCAGGTCTCTGGGCATGACCACCAGCTTGCAAAGTTCTTAAAGATACCTAGGAAACTGAAATTTCATCAGCCAAGGGTGCAGCATGCTTTTGAAAGAGGGTGATCTCCCTCCAGTCGCTAGTCTCTGGGCTACGGTCTCAATTGCTGTTGTGCACCCATTATTTTAAAATCAGCCTGAAAGCCTTTGTGGCCAAAATCTGCCCACAGCAGATCCAAAGATCAGCATGAACCATTTCTTATACAGTCGCCAGGCTGAGGGGATTTATTGAAGCCTCAACCTATTCGTAAGGCTCAAGAGTTTAAAGAAGTGGTCAGTCTCAAGCCTCAAAAAAAACAAACAAAATAAAACTCAAAACCCTAGTTTCAACTCATCGTGGGCACAGAAGTAGGACAGCCAACCTGCTCCTCGGGGCACGCTAGGCCACAGTCTTTTTTATCATGGTTATTTTTTATTGGGGGCTTGTACAACTCTTATCATAATCCATACATCCATCCATTGTGTCCATTTGTTGCCAATATCATTCTGAAAACATTTTCTTTCTACTTGAACCTTTGGTATCAGCGCCTCATCCCCTCCCCCCCCCCACCAAGAACCCTTGATAATTTATAAATTACTTAGTCATGCCTTACATTGTCCAATGTTTCCCTTCACCCACTTTTCTGTTGTTTGTCCCCCAGGGAGGCCTTTATATGTAGATCCTTGTGATCAGTTCCCCCTTTCTATTCCACCTTACCCTTACCCTCCTGGTAAACCCACCACCCCCTTTCTCATGTCCCCTCGGAACTGTCTGTCCTGTTGTTTTCTCATCCAGATTGTTTATACTACCTATCTTATCTAGATAGACCTGCAGAGATAATAATATGCACAAAAAAAACCAAAACAACAGAAAAACCAATGACCAAAAAAAAAAAAAAAGAGCCTGTAAATAGTACAAGGTCAGGGTTGAGCCCCCTGGTGGCATAGTGGTTAAGTGTGAGACTGCAGCCCACTAGCTTGGCTGCTCAAATCCAGCAGCAGCTCTCCAAGAGCAAAGCTGGGCCTCCCACTCCCACCAAAGGGCAGTGATGCCCACAAAAAAAAAATAGTTCAAGGTCTGTTTGTTGACCTTTAGGAGTTTTTTCCAGTTAAGTGTGAAGGGATGCCACATCCTGGTCCCAAAGTTTATTTTTGGTGCTCCCTTGAAACTTTCTTCCTCTGCTCCCCTTGCTGTTCTGTTGCAGGCCCTTAGTGTTTTACTTTGGCGTGGTGGGGTCAGATCAGGTGCAGTTCCCCCACTGAGTCTCCACTGCTGTCCCCTGTAGGGCTATGGGTCAGTGAAGGACGTCATGTCTTGGGGTGGGGCTGGCCAGATGGTCCTCTCTGTGCACTGGCTGCTCTGAGCAGGGATATCATTCTCAAGGATGGCCAGGATGTGCTCCACACTTTCTTCCTCCCCCTTCATTTGCTCTGATCAGACAAGTTCCTCTTCCTGAGAAGTAGCTTCAGTGTTGTCCTTTGAGGTAAATTCTTCTTGGGAGAGGGTGACTGCCCATGTACTTGGGATTGGGGCCGTGAGCCACAATCTTTTTTTTTTTTTTTTTTGAGCCACAATCTTTACAAACACAAACGACCACAGTTTGCTACACGATCCTTGGTCTCCTCAAAGCCACAGGTTCAGAACTGAATTCATTAGCTCCCTCTATAACTGCTTCATCCTCCTATGTGCACCTTCTTGATTAACTGTACCTCCCTGACTTAGCCAACCAAGTTCAAAGACAGAAGCTTCTCAGAGCTGGCTGTGGGTGTCTTCACATGGACAGTGGAAGGTGCCGCAAGAACATGGGTGCTTGCTCTTTCTAAGGAGCCATCAAATCATTGACCTGATGGTACGCTGTGTCTTGATCATCTCAGTCTGGTGGGCATGCCTGAAATCAATATTTCCTTCTCCATCTACACCACCATGAACTTACTACAAGCCTACACTGTATTTTGCCTGAGCCATTACAACAGCCTCCTCCCTAATTTCCCTAATTCTGCCCATTGCTGTCTCAACTATTTAAATGCCTCCTTTTCTTATGACAGGAGTGATATATGCTTAATGAATGCATTTCAGAAAAATTCAGGAGTATAAAAAAATCAGATACCTGGTATTGTATACACTGACATCTATTTTCTACCTCTAACTGAAGAGTCACATCATTAGGTGAAAAATAGATTGTTATACATGCTCTTCTATGCCTTCTCTTTTAAAATTAATGTTGTGGATAATTTTCTGTGTAACTGAGATTAGACAGGAAGGAATACCATCATCCATGAGCAGGAACTTTGGGTTTCCATCTACAGTTCCTAATATATTTTTTTAAGTCATGATAGTAAAATATCTTTGCATAAAGGTACATCTTTGTACCTATTCATAATGACTTATTCTAGTAAAGAATTGCCAAGTCCACAGGGATGCACTGTTGTTGTTTTTTTAAGACTTTTAAAACATTGCCATGGGCTGAGCCCTGGTGGCGTAGTGGTTGAGTGCGGGACTGTGGCCCACAGGATTGGCAGTTCATATCCAGTGGCAGCTCTCCGGGGGCAAGGCTGGGCCTCCTACTCCCACCATGGGGCAGTGATGCCCACAAAAAAAAAAATTGTCAAATGCCCACCCATGACCTAGATCATTCTAGTGCAGGAATCAGAATGTGTCTCAAATCCTTGCTGGAAAGTAACAGGTTCAAGAGCAGAAAAGGTTTATAAAGAGGGCCGATGGAGTCCTTGGGGATAGTGTGCCTACGACCATAGTGGTGACCCACTCCGTGAACCATGAACAAGAGAAAGGGGGAGAAGCAAGTTCTTTCTTAGGGAAAATGGCCGAGGACTTTCATGTCCACAGATGCTAAGTGCTTAATAGCCTCCTTCATTAATTATTAAGAGTAATTAACATTTTATATTTACCCAGGAAAGAGAAGTGCTGGCCAATTGTTAAAAACATTGGCGGCCACAGAAAACTTGGCAATGACACTCACCTCTTGCTACACACACAGCAACACAAATTGCTGGCATTTCTGTCATTTATAAGAATTGGGTTTTTTTTTTTTCAGTATCTCATGATGTCTTGAGTTCCAATGATAGCTCTTCCTGTCTGAACAAATTTAACTGCTTTGACCCTTTTGCTTGTGCATAAATTATGACCGGGATGACCACGTCAGCATTTATTTTGTTCCTCTCTGAGGCTCAGTTTTCCTCACAAAATCAGAAATGGAAAGTATACAGCAGTGTCTCTTAGTGTCGTTTGTCCCCAATAAACAAGCTTTGTCAAAACAAAACAAAAAGGTTCAATAACCAGTGGTTTTAGGCTTCAAAAGCTCCATCCCCTTATCCTGGTTGGGT